>VDFB02000017.1:126025920-126261918 GCA_007258455.2 Sequoia sempervirens | reverse complement strand
CTCTCTCTCCCTCCTCTCTCTCAATCTCTCCACCTCCATCATTTTCCCTCTACTTCTCTCTCTATCTCCTCTCTCTCCTTCCCTCTCTACTTCTCCCTCTCTCCCTCTCTCCCTCTCTCCCTCTCACCCTCTCTCTCAATCTCCCAAACCTATACCAAATATCATAAATCCTAGTCCCTATACCATAAACCCTACACCCTCAACCATCATCCCTATACCCTATACCCTCAACCTTATAACCTACACCTTGAACATTACCCTCAACCATAAACTTAAACCCTAAGCCCTACATTCAATCTTGTACCCTAACCCCTCAATCCTAAACCCAATACCCTCAACCCTCAATCCTATCTCTCCTTCCTTATATAATTTTCTCTATCTCCCCCTCTCTCCATCTCTACCTCTTCCTTGCTCCTTCCCTCTGTCTCCCTCTCTCTCAATATCCCTTTCTTCCTCCTTCTCTCTTTGTTTCTGAAAGGTGGAAAATTGTTTGCTTCCCTTCCAAGGTTTAGGACCTAAAAGGGAAATTTTCACTTTCACTCAAGAACAAACCCTTGATATTTCCATGCAAAAGAGAAAGAAATATTGTGAGAGGGATGTTCTAGGGGTTGAATATGATCTAATGAGGGGTTCACCACCAATTTTAAACTTGGAAAAGATAAATAAATGCAAGATGCAACACTAAACCCTAATTGAATGCAAACTAACACTAAATGACCTATAAAAGTGAATGAAATGAAACAAAAATCTAAAGATAAGGTGTGCATGTAGGAAACTAGAGATAGTTGAATGGAGGTCTGAATCACTAAAAATTCTACTTCTATTACTGACTGGGACTCATTCACCAAGCTAGGTGAATTAGTCATGTTTCTTGGAAACATGTAGGAGCAGGTTTTGGGGAAAAGAGTATCCAAATTTGCAGTCTTACAAAATTGACCGCAATTGGGACTCATTCAACAAAAGTCACAAATCAGTCCAGTTGGGCTTTTCTACAACTTCAAAAGTTGATCCTAATCTTCTCTATCTACTTTTTCCTTCCTGAGTGATTTCTAGATCTGAACTTCCAAATAGCAACCTATAGGTCTTCTCCAAGGTTCTCATGGGCTTGATGACAACTTTCGCCACTTTGATTGACTTGCAAATTTTATCCAATCTTACTCCTTAGTAAATCTACAAGCTATACTTGCAAATCACACACAAAGGAGAGGGACAAATGTTGCGGGGTTAGTGGATAGGGGTTTTCCTTGGTCAAACCCTGTTTTGAAAATAAATCCTTGAAAGGAAATCAAATAAGAATGGAGGATGATGAATGAAAAAATAACAATTTTGCAACTCACCAAACCCTATAATTAATGTCCTACAAATATGTTTGTAATAGATGCAATGGATGTAGACTCTAATTCTTGCTTGAATGATGTTGATCTTGAATGTAATTCTTGCTTGAATCATAAAATCCTACACCACAATTGTTAGCTCTAAAACAACATAATGCATGAAATCCTTGACATGATGATTGATACTTTAATGGTGCTCTATAATGCTTGAGAATATACTCTTGAAGACACATTAATGCTCTTAAATAATCTTATTGACACTTATTGCTTATTAGATTGCTTGGTGAAAATATGAGTGAAAGATGTTAATGTTATTGAGCAGCTTCGGGTTCATCCTTCTAGCCATGAGTGAAGACATAAATAAATGTAGCCTATCAGCTATTTATTTATATGTATCATTTAATGAGAATATGCGCTTCTCTTGGCAACAATATAATTTCTCTTGGGGCGACCTTCCTTATGATTGTATTTATTATTTGTAATTATATTATTGTTGTATTCTAGCCGACCTTGTAATATGAAGAGGTGCGACCTCTCTCACACTTGTATATATACAAGGTCACCTTCATCTCCTTATCATCAAGCAAGTTCATCTCCTTCCTTCACTCATGTGCAAACTGTTCAAGAGACAAGTGCAAAGGTTCAAGAGAAAAGTATGAATTATTCAAGAAGCAGATTGTGAATTACTCATAGTGCAGATCTGAGTCTCATGAAGGGAAAATTGTTATTGTCACCATTATTGGTGCAGAATATTTGCCTTGTGATTGGCCTCATTGTAAAGTAATTGTTGCCTTTTTATATATATAAAAGAGATATATTTGTTGCTGGGTTTTTCTCCCTCAAGAGGAGGGTTTTCCCAGGGTATCTGTTGTGTTATTTGAATTAATTTTTCTGTGCATTTCAATCTGATCACATAATTTAACAAAATAATCTTGTATTTATACTCAATTATGCAAGAATTCCCAAAACTACAACACTACAAGCTGACACTAGATCTAGGAAAATAAAATCCCACCATAAATTTGAATTAACTTTAATTTTCGGCCACATAGGACTCATTCACCCAAGATGGCGAATGAGTCCCATCTGGCATAATTTATGAGACCAAAAATAAAATATGCTTAGAAATGTGTGAAATTTGGTTCGAGACCAAAAGAACTAGGTGGGACTCATTCACCCAAGGTGGTGAATGAGTCCTAAATCACTAAATCTAGGCCACACAAGCCAGAAAAAGCTAAATTATGATTGGATACTGATTGGTGTCAGGATTATCCTCAAAAAGATGGAATAAATGAGGCTTGTGGATGCAAAATAGGGCTAATTAAAGCCTAAGAGGACCCAATTATTAATGACAAGCCTAGAGGAGTGTGAAAATGTGTTAAAAAAATTTACAACACTTCAAACAAGGTGAGATTAATGCTTATTTTAAATAAAAAGGGGTTTATTAACTGATAAAACCTTAGAAAAGTGTGAAGGTGTGCGACAACACTTCACAACACTTTAGCAGGGTACAATTTAAATCCATTAGTTCACAAGGGTGCAAGAGCTAATGTGAATGTTTCAACTAAATTACAACACTAAATCAAGATAACATTAAGCTCAATTTCACAAAAAGGGCCCACACAAGTGTGAAAATGTCCCCGACAACATTTTTTGATAATATAGTTTCTATCTCTCTCCATCTTTGCCTCTCCCTCCTTCCTTCTCTCTCTCCCTCTCTCTCCCTTTCTCTCCCTCTCTCCATCTCTCTCCATCTCTTCATCACCCAACCTTATTCCTTCCCTATATATTTCTCTCTTTGTCTCCCTTCCCTATCTTTCTCTCTCACTCCCTCCTTCCTTCTCTACTATCTATCTCACCATTATCTCTCCCTCTCTCTCTATTTAGGCTTTAGGATTTAGGGTTCAAGTTTTAGGCTTTAAGCTTTAGGATTTATAGTTTAGGCTTTAGGATTTATGGTTTATGTATTAGGCTTTAGGTCCAAGCTCCTCTCTGCCACTCCCTTTCTCTTAGGTCTATCCCTCCTATCCCTCCCACCCACCCTCTCTCTCTCTCTCAAGTATTTCTCTCCCACCCACTCCCCCTCAACCCTCAACCCTCAACCCTAATCCTTCAACCCTCAACCCTTAAACTCTCAACCCTTAAGCTCTCAACCCTTAAACTCTGAACCCTTAAGCCCTCAACCCTTAAGCACTAATCCCTTAACCCTCAACCCTAAAGCCTCAATCATCAACCCTTAAACATTCAAACCTAAACCCTCTACCCTCAACACTATGTCTTAAACCATAATCCCTCAACCCTTAAAACCTTAATCCTTTAAACCTTAAACCCTTAAACCCTAAACTCTCAACCCCTAGATACCCTTAAACAATTAAACCTTACACCCTATACACTTAACCATAGACACTAAACCTTGAAAATTATCCCTCAAGCTTCAATCCTCTAACCTATACACTAATCCCTTAACCTTTAACCCTAAACCCTATCCCTAAATGCTTAAACCTCAACCCTTAAACCTTAAACCCTAAACCCTCTACCCTCAACATTATACCTTAATCCCTAATCGCTCAATCCTTAAATCCTCAACCCTTAACCCTTAATCCATCAAACCTTAAACCCTTCAACCCTAAACCCTCAACACCTAGATACCCTTAAACTCTTAAACATTAAACCCCATACTCTATATGTTTGGAAAATGTTTCTTAACTTTGCAATTATATAGAGGTTATTTTTGATAGGATGTATATATGAATATATATTTCCCAGTTACACTGATACGTGTATGCAATGGTAACATGGGGTGGCATTGAGGAGAAAAATGTGATTGTGTTAACTTTTTTAGGAAACTTCTAAAAATGACTGACATATATTAAATAAATGATATATTGTAAATCTAGGTCATTAATTATTAAGTTTTACATCTAATGGTGGATATTTTGTTGGCCTGTCCTGCGCTAGAATGTAACCCTATTTTATGAGGGAATTGTATTACAATTGTGGCAAAGAGAGTGATGTATTCTAAGAGTCTGATAGTGGTCGTGTTATCTCTGGATCTCTGAGCAATGATACTCCTATTAGAAGCTTGTTCTACAAGTATATTGTAATATTTGTGATTGTTGAATAATATATTGGGTATCTTTCAAAGCGTGGTTTTCTTCTCCTAAAAGGGATTTCCCCATGTAAATCACTATGTTGTGGTATGCATGATATTTTTGTTTATTTTTGTTTAAGTTTTTGTAACTATTTAAAAAGATCTATTAATTTTTTGCATTATTATTCTCTCAAGATTACTATAGGAAGTTGTTTTGCTACCTTCGATTCCTTACAAGTGGTATCAGAGCTTGATCACCTTTGGTTTTAGTTGTGGTTTATTGGGTCTTTTGGACTAATCCAAGTTTAGGTGGGACCTTGTGTAGAAGAGATTTTGTGATATTGTTGTAGGAATTTTTAGATAGCAAGTTCATTAGGGAGAATAGAGGTGGAGAAATTTTCTTGAAATAATTTTGAGATGTGGAAGCTAAAGAAGGAGGATATGTTGATAGATTGAGATCTCTGGGATGTTGTTGATGAGAATGTTTCAAGGCCTATAGATCCTACTCAAGCTACTCAATATGATATGGATTGTAAAGCAAAGGATCTAATCAAATAATGCTTGGTAGACTTTGTTTTAATTAAGGTCCATGAAGAGACCTTTGCACAAAAACTATGGAAGAAGCTTGGTGAGATGTATCAAGCCAAATATTTACTGAACAAAATTTTCTTGAGGAAGAAGTTACGTTCCTTGAGAATGGAAGAGGGTGGATGAATCATAGACCATATGGAAGAATTCAATATGTTGGTGGCTCAATTCGCATCAGTTGATGTCAAAATGGATGAGGAGGAGAAATGTCAGATCTTGGTCTGTTATTTTCCTGATTCATGGGATTCTCTTGTTATGGCTATTGGGAGTACTTATTCTATATTGAAGACTATAGGTATGGTGGGTTCTTTGCTTTTTGAAGAGAGGAGGAGGAAGGTATCCATAATTTCCAAGGAGGCCCTAAATATTCATGGAATACCTAAGGAAAACAAGAAGAAGAATGAGAAGCATGAAAAATCCAAGTCTAGTGGGAGATCTAAATCTCCTGGAAAGTCCAATGTTATTTGTTGGAAATGTTGTAAGCCTGGGCATGTTCATAAGAAATGCAAAGAAGAAAAGAAGAATAAAAAGAATAAATTTGATTATGATTTTGAGTTTGAGAAGGAAGATGGAAAGGAATTCATTGTAGCTTTGGCAACTTGTGGAGGTAATGATGCATGGATAATTGACTTAGGTGCATCTTTCCATATAACCTTTAATAGAGATTGGTTTTATGAATATGAAGAATTTAATGGAGGTAAGGTGTACTTGGGTGATGATTCACATTTAGACATTGTTGGTCATGGTAAAGTTCAAATTAGATTTTATGATGGTAGAATAAAAAGGATTAATGGTGTGTTCCATATCCCTGGATTAACATGAAACTTTTTATCTATGAGCAAACTAAAAGATGCTAGTGTGTAGGTAGTATTTTCTAATGCAAGATGCAAGATGGTTAGAGTTCCTATGATGATTGCTAGAGGTGTCAGATATGACACATTGTACAAGCTTGATGCATGCATTATTGAGTGTAGGGTAAGTGCAAAAGATGGGGGCCCAAAAAGGGGGCTAAAGTGGCCACTTTTTTTTTTCTAAAATCAAGAAATACTGACCTTGGATGTCAAATTGAGGATAGTTACACTCAAAATTTTGAGATGCAATTAAAAAAAAGGATCATAGTTCTCTGAGTCTACTTTCTAAAATACTAATTTATTTTGAAAATGGTTGAGATTAAGGGGTTCAAATGAGGGGCCCACATAAATTGGTGTTCTTTTTGTCAGAAAAACATAATATAGCAACTTTTGTGGGTACTTCTCAGTCAATTTTTTTTAGTATTTTTAAAATCACTTCGATGAGAAACTATCTAACAATATGTAGTTTATGTATTATTTTTTTGATAATTTTTTAATGAATACTCGATTTTTTACTAATTTTTAAAGTGGAAACTTCCTGAAAATTAGAATTTTGGTCGTGCTACCCCTACAAATTTTGGAAACTAATTCAAAATAAAAATAAAAGTTAATATGTGTTGAATGGAGTTTACTTTCTAAAAAAGTAAATTATTTGAAATTTTGATGAATGGTTAATTTATAACGAAAAAGCACAAAGAGACACACTGTAAATAAAAGAAATTATAGATCAAAGGCTTAACATTGTCAAAAAGTGAAAAAAATTACACCATTATGCATAAGAGTGAATTTGAACCCCTTATGTAAATTCCCCTTTTTTCCTTTACCCACCTTAGAAAACCAATTTCAAAGGCTTAATTCCACCTAAGCCCGTTGCTTGCATCACACTTAGTGTGTGTTTTGAGCATCAGTGGAGGTGTTTCTATCGGGGACACCCGCATGACGCGTAGATGTCCGCATGGTGTGCTTACATCCCTGATAGATTCCTATGTCTAGAGCCTGCAAAGGAATTACACTTCCCATTTGGGGTTGATTTGTAATGCCCTCCTCGGCCGACCGAACTGAATATGGCCGTTTTCTTCATCTCCCCTTCAAATTCACTCGAATAAGAATTTCATCTTCTACCATCTTCTACACATATCTTCACATCTTATAAGAATTTTTGGACCTCATTCACAAGCT
Source organism: Sequoia sempervirens (assembly GCA_007258455.2). Classification (NCBI taxonomy): domain Eukaryota; kingdom Viridiplantae; phylum Streptophyta; class Pinopsida; order Cupressales; family Cupressaceae; genus Sequoia; species Sequoia sempervirens. The sequence goes on along the minus strand of VDFB02000017.1, from coordinate 126,254,875 downwards.
TCACAATCCCTTCACAAGCTCTAAGTAGCTTCTTCGCCATCTCTTCAATCTCCAAACACTTCACACTTCACAAAATTGACATCAACACTAGACCACTTCAGTAGAGAAAGTGTGGAACAAAAAACCATTGCAAAAAAGGCTTGAGTTCCTCTCATTTTCTCCCCCATTAGCCTTGAGCACTTTTGGTGGAGGTGGTAAGCTTTCACTCCTCTCCTCTATTACTTGGTTGAGTAGCATAACACTATTTTGTAGTGCTTTAAGTGCTCTTTACTTCATTTCTACTTTCCTCTCTATCTATCTGGCTATCTGTGGAGGTGGGAACACCAAAATGTGTTCTGACTGAGGGAGGCCCCTATACAACCCCAACAATTTCTCTCTCCCTCTTGTGTGTCTAGGCATTGAAGACATTCACAAGATGGAAGCTTCATAATTCACATGATTGTAAGTATTTCCTTTCTTTCTCTTTATCATTTATCTTGCTTTATCTCATTTCTATCACTTTCTATTACTTTATCACATTCTGTAAATTCTCAATAATTACAGTAGAAGTGGTCATTTAGGAATTATCTATGATATCCTCACTTAATGGTCCGTACGAGACACCAGTGTGCCTCTAGGACACCAGCGCACCACATTGTCATCTATTTGCTACGTTGATGTCCTTTGGTCAAGAGCTCATCAGTTTGTCCAAAGAATCTTTGAGACCTTCTCTTCCTGATTCTAAAACTTCCACATTGTTCCATTGAGGTAGTATAGGGAAATTCACCTCGTGAGGCTCTCTAAATGAAGATAACTCGTGAGTAGCGAATCCCCCTATATAACATTTTGGTGAACCTGACATGAAAAAAAGTTTTCTTTGAAAAACTAGGAATTTATTTACCCCTACTTGGCAGGGTCATAACTTTTGACTCAGTGCTCGAAATTAAGAACTGTTTGCACCGTTGGAAAGGTCTCCTAGAGATCTAGTTCAATCCCTAAAATACCAGGGCCTTTAGTATTTGAATTTTAAGAACTAATGCAAGTTTTGACCTCAAATTTTTCTCTGAAGACCTCCAAAAATGCAAATTACTAGAACATAGAAGATACCAAAAAAATCATAATGGATTTAATACCTTCTTTTATTAGTTTTGTATCTAATTTTGTTCAAAATGTTAATGATATTCCATTTCATGCATGTGATGGTGACTTGGCTTTGCCTATGTCAATTGGTATCTTAGATCCTTCTCATGAAAGTCCTCTTACTTCAGAGGACATTTTTTGCAAGAAGATGAAATTATTGATACCTTTCTTAATGTTACTCTACCTTCCCTTCATTCCAATGCACTCTCTTTTAGAGATGATGCATTTGTGAATGATGAATTTATTCTTCATTCTGATGCACACTCTTCTAGAGATGTTGCATTTGTGAATGATGAATCTCATCTTTGTTCTAATGCTATCTCTTCTATAGATGTTGCATAATTAGCGAATGATGACCCCCCTTCAACATCTGATTCTCCTTGGATTGATGTTGAGAATGTTTCTTTGAATAATTATTCCACATTTGATCCTATTTGGATTGATGTTGAGAATATGTATTCAAATATTTGTTCTACTAGTTGTGATGATTCTGTAAATGCAGTCTATGTCTCTATTTCTCCTCAAAGGCCTAAGAGACCACTCATTTACCTGACTCCAACTAGTCCTCCCTTTAAAAGGATTTGTTCTATTTATGGTGTTCCATAATTTGATGGTGGTTCTCCTTATATTTCTAAGGCTCCCTCTTATAGAGTGGTAGCCTATACTTATGAGAATAGAATGAATAAACAACCAAGTCTTCCTTCAACACCTAAACCTATAACTAGAGTACCTAGTGATCATGATCTTATCAAACAACCTCGGGTTCCTTCGAATAATATCTCACTGTGGCATTTGCTTCAATCTACTCTGGTTTACCAAGGTATGCTTCAAGAAACCTTGTAGAAGATCCTCTCTCTTTCTTCTGCTAGGCTGACGGATGCTAATGCATTGATGGTGTATATTCATGTGGATTCACCAAATATTACATTCTACTAGTAGGAACTCCCACCTCCAAAAGTGTAGAAGCAAGTGAACCCTTTAATGATTATAGTTAATATTAATAAAATTTGCATTAGACATACTCTTATTGATGCTGGTTCAACACTCAATGTATGTAGCATCAATCTATTGCCTAAGATAATTAGTATTGATCCATCTTCTCTTAATACTTCTTTTGTTGTTATTCATGGTTTTGATAATGTTGTATGACAAGCTCTAGGTACAATAGTATTACATTTGCATCTTGGACCCATTACCGTACCAACCCTTGTATATGTTATGGCAGAAAAGTTACCGTATAACCTTCTTCTTGGTAGACCGTGGATTCACGCTATGGGTGTAGTCCTATCTACCTTACATAAATCAATTAAGTTCATTGCTAACAATAAAGGAGTCATAGTCAAGGCTGACCCTGAGGCTATGCGCTTATGTGAAATGGTAGCTACTGGTTGAGCTTCGGTTGTGCCTACTCTTATTCCTTTAGTGTCTTCTAGTGAGTTGATTTTTACTCCAATAGTACCTACTACAAAGGATACTATTGAGATAGATGTCCCTAAAGAAGATCCTTTTGAAGCAAGAAATTTTGAGTCTTCTACCTCTTAAGAGAATACATGTCTTGGTGACAATTGGGATTCTTTAGACTTTACAAACTCCTTTAGTGGGGAGTATAAAGTTGACCCAATCCACTTAAACCTTCCAATAACATCATCAAAAATATCTATCCAAGATGGTCATTCTTCTACATTGCGGGATAATTTGGATGCGAATTGTAATATTCTTATTGTTGATCACACTTATGTTAAGGAGGTTAATGTTAATAGTCCTATCAAGAAAGATGATGGTGATCTCATAGAGGATTACGATTCTCTTTGTCAGAATAATACTCTCCATGTAGATCCTCCATTGTCCGCTGCCTTTGTATCTTCCTTTTATGAGCACTCAAACTTTTCTCCACAAGAGAAAGGGTTGCTTCCTACTCTTCATTCCTTGTCTAAGCAAGAGTGTATTTTTTTGCAGCTTCTAAGAGCCCACTTAATCACTCTTCCTCCACCTACATGCAAGAATTCATAAGCATGGTACATAAAAGTATTCTTTTTTGTGCATACCATCAAGTGCTTGGCCATTCCACTATTGAATGTAAGGCCTTGAAGGATAAAATACAACATCTTTGTGATTCAAGTTCCATCAAACTCCCGTTTGATTGATGCACCTACCTTTAATTCACATGATAAGTGATATCGATGTTTACCTCTATCCTGTTCTAAGAATCTCGTATGGTTCTCCTCCCTTGTATGTTGGGGGCAATGATAACATGTTCCAGAGATGTGTGTCCTTCTTAAGGACCCCTCTCTTTGCTATGTCTTTCAAAGTGAAGCATCCCTTGAGTGGACACCCCTCTTTCTTTTGAAGGGTTCTCAAGGGACCCCCTTTGAAAGTCTTTATCTTAAATGAATTATTTGTGTCTACCTTGGGGGTAGCTTGACTAGACCTTTCTTTTGAAATAGCGCATCCCTTGAGTGGACCCCTCTTTTTTCACATCAGGTTCTTTAGGGACCCCTTTGAAAATCTTCCAACTTATCGACAGTCTGCATGACTGTCTGCTTACTCACCTAAATGTCCACTTTTGACATGTTCTATCTACGGGTAGACATGTCACGACTTCTTGACTCTGTAGAGTCCACTTTCTTTGTGTTTCCTTCATGTGAGAGCTCTTGAAGGATACCTTCCTTGTAGGTCTATGGGTCTATAAGGTGCTTTCTCAGCTTCTTCCATGTGAGAGATCTTGGGGGATACCTCCTTGTGGGTTTGTGGGCCTATGAGGTGCTTACATTTTTACTTGGTGATATGGGTCTCCTCCTCAAGTAGAGTTTTCTTTATCACATCTTTTGTGATACAAGTTCTCCTCCTCGAGTGGGGTTTTCTTTTATCACAGGCTTACTTTTTGGTCCAGGTTCTAGTCCTAGGCAGGTTTTGCTTTCACCACGCACTTTTACATGGTGGTACGAGTTCTCCTCCTCAAGTGGGGTTTCTTTTTATCACCTCGTTTGTGATACAGGTTCTCCTCCTCAAGTAGGGTTTTCTTTTATCACACGATTATTTTTTGGTGTGGGTTCTACTCCAGAGTGGGCTTTTCTTTCACCACGCACTTTGTTGATTTCTATCTTTCTCAATTTTATATATCAGATCAAAGATCAACATCTTCTTCATTCTGAGTATATGCTCTTTCTTTAGCTTCATAGTTATGCAGAACCATGAAGTCCTCTTTAGATCCTACACTCTCAGGTTCGGTAGATTGTGGTTTGCTTCCTCAACAATTTAGGTATATACGTTTCTAGCTCTACTCTCTTCTTGATCTACTTTATTGAGCACTCATCAATACTCATGCTCACTAAATTGGGGGAAAAATCTATAAGAGTGAATTTGCACCCCTTATGCAAATTCCCCTTTTTTCCTTTACACACCTTAGAAAACAAAGATCAGAGGCTTAATTCCACCTAATCCCACTACTTGCATCACACTTGGCACCTATTTTGAGCATCGGTGGAGGCGTTTCTATTAGGGACGCTCGCATGAAGCACATACATCCATGCAATGCGCTTATGTGTCTAGACCTCATTCACAAGCTTCACAATCCCTTCACAAGCTCTAAGTAGCTTCTTCACCATCTCTTAAATCTCCAAACACTTTACACTTCATAGCAGCAACATCAGCACTCCACCACTTCAATAGAGCAAGTGTGGAACAAAACACCATTGTAGTAGAGGCTTGAGTTACTCTCATTTTCTCCCCCATTAGCCTTGAGAGCTCTTGGTGGAGGTGGTAAGCTTTCAATCCTCTCCTCTATTACCTGGTTGAGTAGCATAAGACTATTTTGTAGTGCTTTAAGTGCTCTTTACTTCATTTCTACTCTCCTCTCTATCTATCTAGTTTTTCATGGAGGTGGGAACACCAAAATGGATATAGCCCCAATAATTTCTCTCTCCCTCTTGTGTGCAGGCATTGAAGACATTCATGAGCTAGAAGTTTCATCATTCACATGGTTGTAAGTATTTCCTTTCTTTCTCTTTATCATTTATCTCACTTTATCTCATTTAGATATCACTTTCTATTACTTTATCACATTCAGTAATTTCTTAATAATTGGAGTAGAAGTAGTGATTTAGGAATTCTCTGTGATATCCTCACTTTTGGGACCATACAAGATGCTAGAGCACCTCTAGGATGCCAGTGTGCCACACTAACGCCCTTTTCCCAAGAGCTCCTTTAGTTTGTCTAGAGAATCTTTGTGACTTGCTCTTCCTAATTCTAAAACTTCCACGTTGTTCCATTGAGGTAGCATAGGGTAGTTCACCCCATGAGGCTCTTTGAATGAAGAGAACTCATGAGTAGCGAATCCCCCTATATTACACATTAGATAGCTAAAATAAAGCCTAAAATTACCCAGGTGTTTGATTTGTTTGACATTGAAACACATGCAATTCTAATAGTGAACGCAAACCCAATTATGTGAAATATTATAGAATTTGTAAAAATACATCTTTGGTCATTGGGAAGGCCCTCCTAGTATTTTGATTGGTATTCCAAGGAAAATTCCACGTTGTTCCATTGAGGTGGTATAGGGCAGTTCACCCCGTGAGGCTCTCTGAATGAAGAGAACTCGTGAGTAGAAAATCCCCTTATATTACACATTAGATAGCTAAGAGAAAGCCTAAAATTACCTAGGTGTTTGATTTGTTTGACATTGAAATACATGCAATCCTAATAGTGAGCACAAACCCGATTATGTGAAATATTATAAAATTTGCAAAAATACTTCTTTGATCATTGGGAAGGCCCTCGTAGTCTTTTGATTGGTATTCCAAGGAAAATTCCAAGTGCAAGGCTTGGGGATTCCCAAAGCAAGATATAATGCACTCAAATTATATCTTATTTTTGACATGGTTTTTACATTTGTGCAAGACATGTCTAGCAAGACATAACGTGAAAACGTTATAACGTGCTCGCATTATTTCTTGCTTTGTGTTAAATTATACTCTATTAAATTATACTTTATTGGTGCAGTTTTCCCCCCAAATTATCTAATGAGGTCAAGGGGTAGCACCCCTTGTGAGGTTTTGGGGGCAACGCCCCTAAGATGGGTGTTATCTTCTCTATTGGCTAACATAAAAAACCCTATTTTTTTAACTGACATAAGCATTGATAAAAGGCTAAGGATTAGGGTTTTTTGTTGACATTGTATTGTAGCATTTGCATTGGTATTGAATTCCAAGGATTACTGATTGTAATCGGTGCAATTTACTAGATAATAATATTGGACTCTCTCTTGGTGGACGTAGCGCAAGTTTGGGTGAACCACATTAAATATTGTCTCTTGTTATTATTTTGTGTTTTTCATTCCTCTATTTAATCTTTATTTGCATATAATTGATATTTTCCGCATACAATTCCTAACAATTGGTATCAAAGCGGGTTGTGTTCAATTATCATCTGTAGAAAAGTATCATAGTTGAGTGGGAGTCTCATGGTTAAGTGGGAGAAATGGAATATGAGGGTAAATTAATGGTAGATAAATTCAATGGGAAAAACTATTAGTTATGGAAGATGTAGATGGAGGATTATCTCTATCAGAAGAATTTATGGAGGCCATTGGAAGGAACAACCAAGAAACTAGTAGGAATGAGTGATGAGGAATGAAATATTCTAGACAGAAAGGCACTAGGAGCCATTCATTTATGTCTAGCACAATTGGTGGCATTCAATATTACAACAACAAATACAACTCAAGAGTTGATGGAAACCCCGGTGAAGTTACATGAAAAACATTATTCTTCAACTAAGGTATTTTTTATGAAGCATTTATTTAATATGAAAATGGTAGAAGGTGGGTTAGTTGTTGATTATTTAAATTAGTTTAGTATAGTTACTAGTCAATTAACTTCTGTAAATATAAAATTTGATGAAGAAGTTAGGGCTCTTTTGATTTTGTATTCTTTACCTGAAATCCGAAATAGCTTGGTCATGATTAGTAATTTTGTTTCTAGTTCGAATACATTGAAATTTGATGATGTTGTTGGTGTTATTTTGAGTGAGAAAATTCATAAGAAAAGCTTAGGTGGAACATCCACATGAGATGGTCTTTTGAATGTAGAAATAGGGGCAGAACAAAGGAGAGATGGAAAAATTTTGGAAGTCATGGGAAGTCACGATGAAAATCAAAGGATAAAATATCCCAATCTAGAGACGAGAGGGATTGTTGGTACTGTGGTAAGCCAAGTCATTTGAAGAAAGATTGTTGGTCTCAAAAAAATAAAGGAGACAAAAAGGAAGGCAATAAAGAGGAAAATGTGGTAAGTAATAAATCTGATGAGGATGCTTTGATTCTTTCCCTTGATAATGTTGATGATTCTTGGGTGTTAGATTCAGGGGCTTCATTTCATGCTATGCCCCATAAAATTTATTTTCTAGATTATGTCCAATGGGATTTTTGGTTGGTTTATTTGGGAGATAACGAACCCTATCAGATTGTTGGAAAGGGAAGAATCAAGACTAAGTTGCAGAATGAGAATTATTGGCTACTACATGAGGTAAGGAACATTCCAAAGTTGAAATTTTTTTTAATTTCAGCAGGGCAACTAGATGACGAGGGTTGTGTTGTTACATTTAGTGATAAAAATTGGAAGGTTACAAAAGGTGCCTTAGTGGTAGCAAAAGGTGTGAAATTAGGAACCTTATATCTTTGTACAGGTCATATTGTTTCTTCTACTTTAGCTATTGCAGATAAAAATCAATGTTCAAGAATAGTTGTTGTAGTTCAACAGGCAGAAAATTAGATAGTTGCTATGGATTCTGAATCACCATTGTGGCATAATAGACTTGGGAATATGATTGCAAAAGGTATGAAAGTACTTCATTCAAAGAATGTTTTACAAGGTTTGAAATGTGTTAATATGGATTTCTGTGAAAGTTGTGTCTAGAAAAAAAAAAGAGTTTGTTTTCTCAAGGATGGGAAACAAAAGAAAGATGAGAAATTAGAGCTTGTGCATACAGATGTATGGGGACCAGCTCAAGTATCTTCCCTCAGTGGTTCTTGATACTATGCCACTTTTATTGATGATGCAACAAGAAAGGTATGGATTTATTTCCTGAGGTAGAAATTTGATGTATTTGAAACTTCTAAGAAATGGAGAAGCTTGGTTGAGAATGAGATAGGTAAAAATTTAAAATTTCTTAGATCTGATAATGGTGGTGAGTATTGCAACAAATATTTTGAAGATTATTGTTCCTCTAATGGTATTTGTAGGCAGAAAATGATTCCAAGGACTCCACAGGAAAATGGAGTGGTTGAGCGCATGAACAAAACAATAATGGAGCATGCACGAACTATGAGATTGCATGTTGGGCTGCCTTAAACATGTGGGTAGAGGCTATAAACACTAAGGTTTATTTAATTAACAGAGGTCCTTAAGTTCCCTTGGGTTGTGTTATTCCAAAGGAAGTATGGACAGGTAAGAAGGTGAGTTATTCTTTTCTCAAGGCCTTTGGTTGGGAAGCATTTACACATGTAGACCCTAAAAATAGAACCAAGCTTGATGAAAAATCAAAGAAATTTATATTTTTTGGATATGGCATTGATGAATTTGGTTATTGGCTTTGGGATTCTAAAAATCAAAAAATTGTGAGAAGCAGGGATGCCATATTCAATGAGAAAGTGTCGTACAAAGATTAGTTGTAGCAACATGAGAAGAAATAAAATGATTATGTAGTGTTGGATGATACACCAAGAAGTGATATTTTAATGATTCCTCATGCTCCACAACAACAACAACAATAAATACCACAAAATCCAATGAATGTTAGATGATCTTCAAGGTAAGTAGACCTCCAGAAAGATTTACTCCCTCTTTGTATTCTATTTTGTTAATAGATGGTGGTAAACCTGAACGATATGATGAAGTTGTGCAAGTGGATACAAAGGTTCAATGGGAGCATGCAATGGAAGAAGAAATGGACTCCTTATTGAAAAATCAGACTTGGGAATATGCAAGTTGCTTGTAGGTAAAAAGGATTTACCAAACAAATGGGTTTATAGGCTGAAAGAGGAAGATGGAGGTAAGAACAGATTTAGGTTAGTTGAAAAAGGATTTGCACAGAAAAAGTGCATTGATTTTTCTAAAATTTTTTCTCCAATTGTTAAGATGACTTCTAATCGTACTATTTTAAGTATTGTGGTTGTTGAAGATTTGCATTTGGAATAGCTAGATGTGAAAACTACCTTTCTCCATGGTGATTTGGAGGAGGAGATATATATGGAACAACCTGAAGGATTTGAGGTCAAAGGCAAGGAGAAATTGGTGTGTAGATTGAAGAAGAGTTTATATGGCTTGAAACAAGCACCTCAGAAATGGTACTTGAAATTTGATAGTTTTATGGCTGAGCAAGGCTACAACAAATGTAATTTTGAACATTGTGTTTATTTTAAGAGGTTGGATAATGACAACTACATTATTTTATGTTTATATGTTGATGACATGCTTGTAGCGGGGTCTAACATTGATCACATAAGTGAGTTAAAATAATAGTTAGCAAAATCATTTTCTATGAAGGATTTGGGGGCAGCAAAACAAGTACTTGGTATGAGAATTTTCAAAGATAGAAAGAACATAAAATTGACTCTATCTCAAGTTGGTTATGTTGAAAAGGTGTTGCAAAGATTGCACATGGAGAATGCAAAAGTTGTTAACACACCTTTGCCTAGTCATTTGAAATTGACTAAGGAGATGTGTCCAAAGACATAAGAGGAGGAAGAAAAAAATGTCCAAGGTACCATATGCTTCAATTGTAGGTAGTTTAATGTATGCCATTGTACGCAAGAGACCAAATATTGTACATGTTGTAGGAGTTGTTAGCAGGTATATGAGTCATCTCAATGTTGAGCATTGGAATGCGGTAAAATGGATTCTCAGGTATTTGAGAGGTACATCCAATAAAAATTTATGTTTTGGGGGCTCTAATACTGATTTAGCAGATTATGTAGACTAGGATTTTTTAGGGGATATTGATACCAGGCAGAGTACTATAGGTTATGTCTTTACTATAGGTGGGACAATAGTAAGTTGGATTTCATGGTTGCAAAAGGTGGTTGCTTTATCCACCACGGAGGCAGAGTATGTAGCTACAATAGAGGAAAGAAAGGAGATGATATGGCTACAATATTTCATGGAAGAATTGGTCAACCAATGGGCCAACAATTATTTGATTATAGATAGCCAAAGTGACATACATCTTGCAAAGAATTATTCCTTGCATTCTAAGACCAATCACATACAGTTGAGGTATCAGTTCATTCAGTCGATGTTGGATGATGGACAGTTAAGGTTTGAAAAGATACATACAAATGAAAATCCAACAGATATGTTTACAAAGGTAATGCCAAGGGAGAATCTAAGCTCCTCTCTAGCTTTGGTTGGTCTTCAAGACTAGAAATAATAAAATCGAAATAGCAGCGCCCAAGGTGCTTATTTCCAGTGGGAGCTATAGGATCGGCAGTTTTATGATCAGTCTCCAAGTGGGAAGTTATATGGGGTAGAGTTTGATTAGTCTCCAAGTGGGAGATTGATGCTATATGGAGCCTAATTAGAATTGGAGGTTAATTTTTCCCCACTTTTATTAGCATAGTTTCCAATTTATTTAATGAGGTCAAGGGGAAGCACGCCTTGTGGGGGTTTGGGGGTAGCACCACCAAGATGGGTGTTATTGTTTCTATTGGCCTACATAAAAAACCCTTTTTTTTTGTAACCGACATAAGTCTTGATAAAAGGATAATATTAAGGTTTCTATTGGCATTGTATTGTCGCATTTGTAGTGGTATTGAGTTGCAAGGATTACTGGTTGTAATCAGTTCAATTTATTGGATAATAATATTGGACTCTCTGTTAGTGGAAGTAGCCCAAGCTTGGGTGAACCGCATTAAATATTGTCTCTTATTGTTATTATTTCTATGTTTTTCATTCCTCTTTTTAATCTTTATTTGGATTTAATTGATATTTTATGCATATAATTCCTAACATTAGGGGCTGACCAAATATTAGCCTTGCCTACATTTAAGCACAGAGATGACATGGTTCAGATAACAAATCAGTGCTCTATTTTGGGAATGTTGAATAACCATTTCCTTTCAAATAATAAGCTTGGTGGCACCATTCCAAGTGAAAGTTATGATTGATTCAAGAAAATAGCTTTGCCTCATTCTATGTATTTACAATATTATGGGATATTAGATCCTTGATGGAATGCTTTGGTTGGAAGTATTCTTGAGAAGATTGGAGATTGCATTTGCAATGGTTGAGTTATCTTTATAGGGAAACATGCATACTAGTTATGTTCCTTAGTAACTTTTTCTTATTAGGAATCTTACTTTGTTGGATATGTCTTTCAGTTTTCTTAGTGGACTCATTTTACTTGAGTTTGCAAGACTTCAAAACCTCCAAAGCCTCAATTTTTCTAATAACTAGTTCACTAGTAGTATTCCAATAGAGTTAGGAAATAGTCCAGGTCTTGTGAGTTGATGTTTATTTGCAGATGAAAGTGAAATGGGATGGATTTTTTTTGGTATTTTGGAAGGTTTTGAGGCTATTTTGGTATTTTGAGATGTTTTGAAAATGTTTTGATTTTTAATTTTTTCCAATGTTTTTGTGTTTTTGGAGATTTTGACCAAGAATCTAACCTAAGGACCTATCTTGGGGGCCTTGGAGGTTGATCAAAGATTAGCCTTGCCTACATTATACACGTAGAGACCACATAGTTTGACTCACACATACTCGTTTATTGATGAGATATGCATAAATGGATTGTCAGTTTATTATGGACTCCTAAAGGACTAACCTAAGTGTCTCGAGGGCTTATCAAAGATTAGCTTTGCCTACGTTCAGAGCTCAGAGACTCATAGTTCAACAAGATGACTTTTTTTTAACTTTTTGATTGAATTTTTAACCTGTTTTTGGATTTTGATATGTTTTAAATATTTTTGGGTTTTGTTATTTTCTGGTGTGTTTGTATTTTTTGATTTTCTGAACATTTTTGGATTTTTGATTTTAAGAAATATTTCAAGAATATACACGAATCCGATCCAATGTAGGTATAAGAACATGCCCCCAACATGGTACGATAGACTACTCTAATATAGGCAGGAAAAAATGACCTTAGGAATGGGTCGAGTAGTACTAGGAGGGATCATGATACGAACATAGGATCAAGCTATGATGTGGGCGTGGAAGGGTGATGGATGGAGATATGGAAGTGTGATGGATAAATGATGTAGAACAAGCCATAGAGATCATGGTGGATGGAAAGTGCTTATTTACATGAGACACCTATTTGCTAGGTTTTCACCAAGGTACTTGTCCAAAGCACCACCGAGGTGGTTCTCACTAGAGGATGATTTTATTTTCACTATTTTCAATCCTTTTTCTATTTTTTTTAGATTTTTGTTTAATATATATATATATATATATTTTAATTTTTTAGATTTACACCTTGGAAATTTAGGCATAAAACTTTTTGAGATGGGAGCTATTGATAGGATCTTGTAGAGGCTCTCCCTTAGCTGTAGATAGCTGATATTCTCATGATTTGTAGCTCACTGTGATGATGAAGGGTCCTAACCAATTGGGTTCAAACTTCCCTTTGCTATATGGATTTGGTACTTTTTTTTGTTCTCCTTCAGTACAAGTTCCCCAACCTAGAAGATTCGACTCCTAATCTTCTTAGCTCCACTTGAAACAATTTTGGTACACCTATAGCTAGTTTAAGGCATCCATGCACCACTCATCGAGTAATTCCAGCTCATTAAGTTGTGATACCTAGTATTCTTCACCTATGACAAGATTTTGTAGTGATATCCTCAAGGACAGGAGCTTGATCTCACTAGGCAGTATGGCTTCTGATCCATAGACCAGGGAGAATGGGGTTGCAGCTATTGGTGTGTAGATACTCATTTGGTAAGCCCATAAGGTAGGGTTCAATTGCAAATGCCAGTCATGACCAACTTCATTGATTATCTTCTTTAGGATTTTCAAGATAGTTTTGTTTGTAGCCTCAACCTGGTCATTCCCTTGGGAGTAGTATGAAGTGGAAAAGTGATGTTGGAATTTGAATTTGTAGCATAGGTCTCAAACATCTTGGTGTTTGAATGCTGTCTCATTATCTGAGATAATGGTTTGAGGGACACCATAGTGGAAAATTAAGTAGTTCAGGATGAACTTGGATATCTTCTTTCATGTAATGTAGGTCATGGGAATGACCTCTACCCACTTAGTGAAGTACTTAGTGATAGTGATGATAAACTTATGTTCACTAGATGAGGTGGGGGTGATTTTCTCAATGAGATTGTGCCCCCACTATGAAAAGGGCCATGGTTTTATGATGGGATGGAGCTCTTGAGCTGGTGCATGGATGAGGTCCCCATGTTACTGACATTGTAAACAATTCTTGACATATTCATGAGCTTCTCTTTCCATTGATGGTTAATGGTACCCTATTCTCAGTAATTTCTAGCCAAGGTCATACCACTCAAATGCCAACTAAAATTGTCATTATGTACCTCAATTAAAGTGGTCAAAGCCTCCTCAACATTTAGGCATCATAACAAGGTTCCCTCAATGCTCCTACGGTATAAGGTGTCTCTGAAAATGAAAAAGAGGGATGACATCTTAACAAAGGTCTTTTTGAGGTTCGGGGTGATGTCAGCTAGAAGGACTCTTATTCTCAAGTAGGTGTATATGTCATGATACCAAGGATTACCAGTGTAGACATCTAAATTTGACCACTCCCATATAGTCAAACCCATCTCTTTCACTCGTGTATTCATCAATAATAATTAAAAAATTTATTTGATTAATATTTCATCATTTGCATAAAGTTCCTAAAGTATTTAATTCAATAATTAAATACTTTACCTTTCATCTTCTTCTCTAAATTAAATAAATACATCAATTTATTTAATTTGGTCATTTAGCCTTTTGGAATTTAAATCAATTTTAAATTCCTCTTTTTCTCTCTCTTTGACATATCCTCCATAACCATCCTCTAATCCGTATTAGTTTAATTAATCCATGATTAGGATTTGGACACCTTAATCAAGATTAATGTCACATCCTCCATATTCTCCCACTTGTCTCTAATCCCTCATTAATCTACTTAATCACCTATTTGCACAACCTTAATCTAATTACATGCCATCTTTGGCATGTCCTTCAAGTCAACCCTCATAAGTGCTTTCCTTTTTAAGCACTTGACCTTTTATCTGTGTGAATTTTAAATTCACATTTATTTATCCAAGGTTGTTCTCTTCCCTAGGTGGGTCTCATGTGTCACATCAGTCACATAGGACAAGGTCCTCCTTTTATGAGGACCTTGTTTTATCCTCTAAGAAATGTTCAATCATGTGAATTTTAAATTCACATTTATTCATCCTAGACTCTCCTCTTCACCATGGGAGTCTCATGTGTCACATCAATCACATGGAACAAGGTACTTGCAAGTACCTCCACCTCACATGTTCCTCTTCCACCTCATTTTTCCTTGAGACACGTCATCCATCACATGAGATGTGAGGGCTTGTGAGTCCTCATCTCACCACAACCCTTCATCTTTCCCATGTTAGTAAGATCTTGACCATTCATTTCCCTAGAGGCCTTTCCCCTAAAGTAGAGAACTTTTGGCTTCATTCTCTCATTATGCACTCATCCATTCAACAACAAACACACTCAACATTCAAGCTCTCATACTTGCATCTACCTTCATCCTCCATTGTTGAATCCTCAAGCTCTTGCATCCATTTTGTTCATCCATCAAAATACCCACATCCTTCATTTGAATCTCCATCAAATCCTCATCATTTTTTATATCATCTTAGATCGTTACCGTCAAGGAGCACACACTGATCAACCATGAAAGGGACAACTAAGGATCAACTCAACGCAAGGTAATATCTATTTTTTGTTATCTTTCTTTTTTTTTAGTTCAACTAGGCTAATCATTGAGGTTGTGTAGTGTTGTTTTCTCCTTTGCATCATTCTATTTTACATCATTTAAGGTAGGTAAACTTCACTGCATCACAATTCTAAGAAATTTAATCATGATTTGTTTGCTTATAAGCGATGCAAAATAGAATGCAAGAGACAAGAAACAAGACTTAACACCTCAATATAGGGCTACATTAACTCAAAAAAAATAAAGATAAAAGAAAATAAATTATACCTTGTTGAAGTTGATCTCCGGTTGGCCCTTTGATGGTTGATAAATATATTCTTCTTGATGGAAAACGATCCAAGATGGTATGCAAAATGATGAGGGTTTGATAAGGATTCAAATGAAAGATGTGGGTATTTTGATGGATGAACAAAATGGATGCAAGATCTTGGAGATTCAACAATGGTGGATGATAGTATGAGAGTATGAGAGTTGAAGTTGAGAGAGTTTGAATGCTTGAGCTTGATGATGCATAATGTATGAAATAAGAAAAAATCTCTCATTTTAAGAGAAGAATTCTCTAGACAAATGAACAGTTGAGATATTGCCAACATGGACAAGATGAAGGGATGTGATGAGTTGAGGACTCAAAAACCCTCTCATCTTGTCATGTGGATGATGAAGTGTCATAGGGACAAGTGAGGTGGAAAAGGTATATGTGAGGTGGAGGTACTTGCAAGTACCTTGGGATGAGAGATGATTTCCTTAAAAAAGAACTTCTTGTTCCCATATGAGAGGAAAATGACATATGAGAAATTTTAGTATTTCTCAAAAATCCCCATGGGGAAGAGAGAAGTGGTTGGGGAAATAAATGTGAATTTTAAATTCACATGATTGAGAGTACCTTAGGGGTAAAACAAGGTTCTCAAAAGGAAAATACTTGTCCACATGTGAGTGATGTGACAAGTGAGGAGTTCTAGAACTCCTAACAACTTGCATGGGGAAGAGGAGAGTCTTGGAGAGATAAATGTGAATTTTAAATTCACATGGGGAAGAGGGTCAAGGCTAAATATGGAAAATGTGAAGGTTGACCAAAAAGGTATGTTAAATGTAGAGAGGGGATTAGATTAAAGTTGTGCAAAGAGGTGATTAAGGAAATTAATGAGGGATTAGAGGCAAGTGGGAGAATATGGAGGATGTGAAATTAATCCTGAGTAAGGTGTGCACATCTTAATCATGGATTAATTAAATGAATCCAGATTAGAAGAGAGTTATGGAGGATGTGACAAGGAGACAGAAAAATAAGAATTTAAAATTGATTTAATTCAAAAAGGTCAAATGACTAAATTAAATAAATTGATATGTTTATATAATTTAAAGAGGAAAGATGAAAGGTAAAGTATTTAATTTTTAAATTAAATACTTTAGGAACCTTAGGGAAAAGGTGACAAATTAATTAAATAAATCATTTAATTAATATTGATGAAATAGACGAATAAAGTAGATGGGTTCGACCATGTGGGAGTGGTCAAATTTGGATATCTATATTTTTCCTCTCTTTGAAATATTATTAGAATAACAGTGTTTCGAAGAAAAGAAAATGCAGATGACTCTATAGAAGAAGTGACTAGAAAATGATGTCCCAGTGTGGGAAAAGTTATGCGAGCTGCCCAAACAGAGAGAAATGAGCGGAGATACCCCAATCTTGCAAGGGAATTACCATGATGGAGGAATGGATAGGAATGGTAGAGTATGCCCCCTTGAGAGGGCGGTTGGAGAAGGAAAAGGGGCCCCAAGAAACTTCTCCATAATAGGAAATGAAAGGTACTTTGGGATAGATCTCAAAAAACCATGAAGATTGGATTTTGAATAGAGTCAAATGGACACAGTTTGCAAATGGTGACCCCGAGAAGTTAGAGGATTAGCTGAATTAAAAGAGGTTTAAATAAAGGGTAAAAATACCCTTCACTTAAAAAAAAAGTTAAAAGAGGAAAAAATTTATATAAGGTAATTTGAGAAATTACCACTCCTCATTTGCACACCTGGTAGCTAAGTGAGAGAGAGAGAATAGGAGAGGAAGGAGACGCGAAGACGAGGATGTCGAACGATTATGACTTGGACATCATCCATCGGGGGGATGATGCATGACGGTTTTACCATGAGCATGTGGTTCCATGCCAGGTTAGATTCAAAAATCTCTTTGTGATTTTAAGCATTTTATGATGTATTTTTGAGTTTTTATGATTTTTCTAAAATATGGGTCTTGGGGGTAGGTTAGTTTAGAAAAATGGGTTGGGGGTAAAATTTTGATTTTGCTGAGTGGGTAGGTAGAATTGCCTATTAGAGGCGTGGGAAAATGGGGGGTGATTTTTCCCAACGAGAGGGTAAATGCACCCCAAAAAAAGAAAATAAATGCCCGAAAAGGGCAGAGGGACCAAAAAGGGAGGGTGGAATTACCCCAGGTCAAGAAAACCCCACAAAAAATGAGATTAGGTTCAGTTGGGCGATCTTGCCCAGGAAATGAGCAACCATGCCTCGAGGAGGGGTGACCCCACCCACCAAGGGGGCGATCCTGCCCAAGGTAGGGGTGACCTCACCCAGGAAGGTTTTACTGCCCTTGGGGCGGGTCCGCCCATAGCCAGGGCGGGCCCACTCGAGTAGGGGTAGGCTCTCCCAAAGCCGAGGCAGGTCTACCCTGGGTTGGGGTAAGCTTGCCCCAAACTAGGGTGGGTCCACTCGGCAGGGGAGGTGTCACCCTAGGTTGGGTGGGGTTGACCTGAGCCAGGGTGGGTTCACCTTGAGCCGGGGCGTGTCTACCTTCCGGTCGAGGTAGGTTCGCCTCAGGTTGGGCCAAGCTCACCTTGAGCTAGGGTGGGTCTGCCCACCCACTTGGGTGGATCCGCCTCAAGCCGAGGTGGTATCACATCGAGCCAAGGGGAGTTTTCCTCGGGCTGGGTTGGCTTCGTCCTGAGCTGGGACGGGTCTACCCAAAGCCGAGGGGAGGAATTTTTTGTAAGGGATGAGGGGGTGAAGAGAGAAAAAGGAGATGAGAAAAATGGGAAAAGTCAAGCCAAAAGAGGGGGGAAAAAATTAGTGAAAAGAGAGATTGAGGCCAGGGAAACAGAAAAGATGAGGAAAAGGAGAAGATGACTGACATGTGATGTGGGTTGGATGCATAGTTTTGATAAGTTGCAGACCTAGGAGAGGCAGTCAGAGGTGTTGGTGGCGACGAGGGTGGTGATGAATGGAGTAGATCATGAGGCTCTGTCATAGGCCAGATTGTTACACTTATTAGGATACCCGATGGTTAGAGCTCATGGGGTGATGTTGACAATGTTGATAGAGCAATGGAGCTTAGAGATGCTAACATTCCATCTCCTGATAGGGGAGATGACCATGGCATTAGAGGATGTATGGCAGATACTAAGGCTACCAATAATGGACCATCTAGGGAGTGCGATGACATCAAAGGGGGTGGAGCTAGATCACACGGTGTGGGTGTTGTTCAGATGAGATGAGCTACCTATATAGAGGAAAAGGTTGGATGTGGACTGATGCTTTTCATTGGGGGTGCCACCATTACCACTATACCTATGTGGGTTGATTAGCAGATTACTACTACTAGACCAAAGCAGGCACTTCTATAGCCTGAGATTTATGGAGGTGATTCGTCACATCGTCGAGGGGAGAGAGGGATAGTTTGCACGAGGTACATGTGTACTATCATAGGTTTACAAAGACATGCATGTCACCTACTACTGAGAAGCGATTAGCATGACATAGGTGATGCTATTGTACGTTTGGGCCTAGGAACACATTAGTGTTGCCAGGCCAGGAGTGGTGAGGGTAGGACTGGAGGATGATACAACACTAGTAGGTTGGTGGTATGGGCTAGAGTATAATTGGGTGTGGCACCATGAGGACCAGGGGGATCTAGATAGATGAAGGAGGACATTTGATGACCTGCAAAAGGATCATATAGTGTGGAGGTTGTATATGGCATGATGATTTTTGAGATGGAGGAGGGATTAGGAGAGACAACGAGGCTACTTATGCACTAGATGTTTCATAGTCAAGAGGGAGCCATGCATTATGGAGGTGCATAGGCTAGATAGAGTGGCCAGATAGTTCGGGGTTGTACACGACACTCTACACGAACCAGATATGTTTCGACAGATCACACAAGACTGACCATGGGGAGAGTCAATTTCATCGATGTTTGCGAGAGAGCACTGGGAGACACTGTAGCTAGTTCCCTACTTGCGTAGGACCAGGGGGAGGTATAGGTAGGGGTGACAGTGCAATATGCTAAGTGGCATACCAATCACCTACCTTCATGGATTACTCTAGAGGAGCCAATTGTGGGGGCACTAGGATTTGGGCCCAAGGATGAGCTTTGATTAGCAAGCTCGAGGAGAGGGAGGAGAGGATAGCAGAGGAGAGGGTAGGAGAAAACTTGAGCTATAGGGTAGTAGGAGGGGGGACAAGAGGTAGCTAGAGTAGCAGAGAAGCAAGAGAGAGGATAGGGAGAGGTTGCGGCTACTAGGAAGTAGGAGAGGGTGGGTAGGAGGACAAGATGATGGAGGAGATCTCAAGTGGAGATTGAGATAGAGCAGAGGATAGGTTAGGCGGATGTGGGGATGATGGATGAGAGATATGAGGCAGGTGTGGTGGTTAAGGCTGTAGGTTAGCATGATAGAGGATAGGGAGATGTTAGGGCTGTAGGGCAAGAGGAGAGTGTGAGGAGGAGGAGACCACATAGGAGAGTTTGAGTGGAGAGCAAGGTAGAGGAGTATGCAGAAGAGGTGGATGTGGAGATGATGGATGAGAGAGAGGGGACTGAGGTAGAGGTGATGGATATGGGGGTATGTGCAGGATCATGAATGGCCAAAAAGTGGCAATATAATGGGTATGTGGTTGATGGAATTCCTTTTACCCAAAATTGATGAAATGAAAAGGGTATTTAAAGGAGATTCTTAGCTTTCCACCAATATAAATTATGCTTCACTTTGAATTTAATAAGTAATTATCATTCATTTTCAATTCAAATTATGAATAAAGTCCTAATTGATAGGCTGATTAAAAAACATCTATAGCTTTCAAATGATATCACATTTTTTGAATCCAAAACATGTGTCACATTCTATGCTTCACATACTATATGATTAAAAAAAGAAAAAATTAATTTCATGAAGTTTTGACCAAGTTAAGGTGGTCAGACATATGAGTTTTTTATATTTTTTAAAAATTGTAATAAAAAATTCATAATTAATTATTTACTTGGAAAAAAATTACAAAAAAAATATTTATCACATCGAGACATGAGTCCTCTACTTATATCTAAAATCTCATAAAAAAATATTATCATTTTATTGTGGTTAGGGTAGTCAGACAGACATCTACTTCTTATTCTTTCCCTGAAATTTAAGAACTACTGCATTGAAATTCCAAAATTTCACCAAATAGATTTAAAAAGAAAACCTAGTAGTTTAGAAACTACATTAAATTTTCTATAGATTCTATTCTAACATATTTTTTAAATAATATAAATAGCTTATTCAAATTTTTATGTCAAGTTGCCTAACTCTGATTTTTCTAATTTTTTTGCCACTTAAGGGCCTATTTTTTCCATGATGATCCTGCACATACCCATGGAGGTGCATGATATTCCCCCATTGGCCATGGTACCACTGATAGTAGAGGATTCGACCATAATATTGAGAGGGGTCATGGAGAGATTAAAAATAACCAAGCAGAGGCTCAAAGATATAGAGGCAACAAGATATCAGCTAGAGGTAGAGGTGAGTAGGCTGTGAATAGAGATAACCAAAGTACATGTAGAGGGATAGAGGGATTATGAGCTCCTAGTAGATGAGGCATCATAGATACAAGCAGAGAGGGATGAGATAAAAAATGAGGTGAGTCTACTACGAGAAAAGGTGACTCGGTTGGAGGGAGAGGTATCTTAGGAGCATGAGGGGGTGGTGGCTATGAGATGGGAGCAGGATAAGTTAGAGGCAGCAATGGCTATAAGACAGGTCAAGGGGCAGGAGGGAGCAGTAGACCCTATATCATCAGAGGCCATGACGTAGGTGGAGAGGGACATGGAGGACTTGAGGAGGTAGGTGGAGGGACTATTGAGAGAGAGGACTAAGCTGAGGTGAGAGCTAGATGAGCTCCATGTCAAAGTTGAGGTAGCCGATCAGATAGTTGGAGAGATGGGGTTGATGTAGGAGAGGGTGGATGTAAGATAGACATAGGTGTAGACTTTGCAGGGGGAGAGGGATGTAGTATAGATACAAGTGTAAACCTTAGAGAGGGAGAGGGATGTAGCACAGGTATAGGTGCAGACCCTATAGATAGAGAGGGATGTAGCATAGATACAAGTGCAAACCCTACAAAGGGAGAGGGATGTGGTAGTAGCATGGGTAGAGATTTTGGAGAGAGATGCAGCATAGGGTCAGGCATAGGAAACACATGGTGAGGGAGGTGAGATGGAGGTAGAGGTACAAAGATTGTAGGAAAAAATATAGGCTATGTAGGAATAGATGCAGGATGAGAGGGATAGGGCCACAGAGTAGGTGTTATAGATGGGAGTAGAGATAGATCAACTAAGGTTGGTAGAGGACATGTGGGCATAGGAGCAAAGATCCATAAGTGGGGATCAAGATAGATATAGACATGAGCAGAATTCAGCTAGGTATCAGGCATCAAAGAGAGTTGATAGATGAGGGAGACAACCTACTAGATTTGGGCTTATCAGCAGGTAGTTCTAGATCTAGCACAATGTACAACTCACTATGTCTAATAGGTTCCTTAGATGCCTGGACCATCCTAGTCACTAGGGACATATACCTGAGGGTACAATGACTATCAGGCAAATCCTCCATGTAGATGGTCGGTGCCTAATTCTCCACAAAGGTCAAATGTGGGCAGCTCACAGTAGAGATCACAAAGGACATGTGATAGGATACCATTTTTTGATAGGTTCATAGGTGATGGATGTACAATACAGAGCAACAGAGATTAGAGTTGATATAGAGCCTTGTAATTTTACTTTATTTGATGATATATGTGATGGATATGTATTTTGGTTATATGTTGGACATTATTATAGACAATATGATGGACATTGTATCTTGATTTTTATATATGATATGCAATGGCCCTTATTGACACTATGTGATGTTCATGTGATGGATAATTTTATTTATGCATGTGTGTGTGTTTGTGATTTTTATCATGGTTGATCATTATGATATGATGTATGTTTATGCTTATGATGATATATGTTGATTCTTATATTGATGAGATGGATGATATGTCTGATGACTAACATGCATGATGCAGGAAGTGATGGATGAGTTATGACTTTATATGCTATGGTTATGGTTCTAACAATTGTGTGATGCAGGTGGCAACATATACAATGTGTTAATGCTATGGATTAACATGGAAGTGAATAATTAATGCAACGGATCTAGGATGCTTAGAATAGCCAAATATGATTAGTTTAAACAACTTAAATGGGCATGAGCAGGATCATGATGGGCCAAAAAGTGGCAATATGATGGGTATTTGTAGGGTATGTGGCTGACAACTTTTTTTTTACCCAAAATTATTTTGATGAAATGAAAATACTTTTTAAAGGAGATTCTCAGCTTTCCACCAATATAAATTATACTTTACTTTCAATTTAATAAATAATTATTATACATTTTCTATTTGAATTATGATTGAAGTCCTCATTGATAAGCTGATTGAAAAAAGTCTATAGCTTTCAAATGGTATCAAATTTTTGGAATAAAAAACATGCATCACATTCTATGCTTTGCATACTATAGGATTAAAAAAAGAAAAAATAAATTTCTTGAAGTTTTGACCAAGTTAAGGTGGTCGACATACGAGTTTTATATTTTTAATAGTTGCAATAAAAAATTCATAATTAATTATTTACTTGGAAAAAATTATAAAAAAATATGCATCACATCTGGACATGAGTCCTCTACTTATGTCTAAAATATTATAAAAAATATTATCATTTTGTTGTGGTTAGGTGGTCAGAAAGACACCTACTTCTTATTTTTCCCTGAAATTTAAGTACTATTACATTGAAATTTCAAATTTTCACCAAATAGATTTTGTTTTTTTTAAATAAACCTAGTTTTTTAGAAACTACATTCAATTTTCTATAGATTCTATTCTTACATATTTTTGGAATAATATAGATAACTTATTCAAATTTTTACGTCAAGTTGCCTAGCTCTGATTTTTTTGAATTTTTTGCCACTTAAGGGCCTATTTTTTCCATGATGATCCTGCACATACCCAAATATGAGATGAGAATGTTCATTAAATGAACCACAATGGATCAATAGTGTGGAATGAGATGCAATAAAACACCTTACAAACACTAATAGATAAATGAAATTCAAGAAAGATGTGTGAGATGTGAGTGTGATGGCCTAACATGCAATGCAATGCAACATGAACATAAGTGTAAATAAGTGCTTACATAGTAATGAGGGTATGGGTGTGAAACTACACCTTTCAAGAACTGTAAGTATCCTAAGAAGAGTGGGAGATGGAAGGTGAATGTTTGCACAACCAAATTCATGGGTCATAGGTCGGGAATGAATGAAATGCAACCGAATTGATAATGAACATGCAATCATAATGTAATTTTTCATTTTAGGAGGAGCGATTTTTGTTATAGCATAAGACACTAGGTACCATGGTATGTAGACCAAGGAAAATTAGCATATAATGCATAAAACAAACACAATAGATAAGAAGGCTATCCCAACACCCCAAAGTCACAAAAAAAAATGATGCAAAGGAGAAAACAATACTACACAACCTTAATGATTAGCCTAGTTGAACTCAAAACAAAGAAAGATAACAAAAAGCATATTTTACCTTGTGTTGAGTTGATCCTCGGTTGGCCCTTTGATGGTTGATCAATGTGTTCTTCTTGATGGAAACAATATAAGATAATATGCAAAATGATGAGGGTTTGATGGAGATTCAAATGAAGGATGTGGGTATTTTGATGGATGAAGAAAATGGATTGAAGAGCTTGAGGATTCAATAATGGAGGATGAAGGTAGATGCAAGTATAAGAGCTTGAATGTTGAGTGTGATTTTTTTTGAATGGATGAGTGCATGATGAGAGAATGAAGCCAAAAGTCCTCTATTTTAGGGTAAAGGACTCTAGGGAAATGAACGGTCAATATATTGCCAACATGGGAAATATGAAGGGGTGTGGTGAGTTGAGGACTCATAACCCCTCAGATCTTGCCATGTGGTAGATGAGGTGTCTCAAGGACAAATGAGGTGGAAGAGGCACATGTGAGGTGGAGGTACTTGCAAGTACCTTATCCCAAGTTAGGGCAAGTTCACCCAAGTTGGGGCAAGTTCACCCAAGTTAAGGGCAGGTTCACCCAACTTAAGGTCAAGTTTACCCAAGGGTAGGTTCATCAATTGGTGAAAGATAGTCAGGAAATAGGTGACCGGATCAAGTAAACGGATGCTTAGAATGAGGGGATGATTGCTTGGATCAAGGAGATAAATGCTTGGGATGGTGAACAGGTGTTTAGAATGAGGAGATAGATGCTTAGAACGGGAAAGAGAGCATTCAAAATGAGCAAATGGGTGCTTGAAATGATTGAACAGGGGGTGAAAATGGCTACTTGGAGGGAAGGTTCACCCAATTTGGGGTAGGTTCGTCAAACTGAAGGGCAGGTTCACCCAACTGCTGAAATAGGCTATTTGACTGATAGTGACTTGGGAAAAGGGTAGGTTTTCCTGTGTTAAGGGCAAGGTCACCCAAGTTGGGGCGGGGTCACCTCTTTTAGTTGACTTGGACCTAATTCAAATTAAAATAGCTATGGAAAAGGACCAAAAAGACTACAAACAATAAGCAGAAAGCACTAGTTTTGCACAAGGAAGATAATACAAACAACACAGTCCTAAGATTAGTGAAGAGGGTATGGCCAACACAGTCCTCTAACTAGGCTTAACAAAGAAACTAGGGAGTCCTCGATATACACTCAGTACATGAGACACAACTGTGAACACTAGCCCATCATAGGCGTGAGTTGGGAACCCTAGCGAGGTACTTAAGGCTCAGACAAACTCTTCACGTCTGTCTAGGTATCATCCTAGCTTCGACGCTCTGCCATACATGAAATGACTAGATTAGGGTACAACTTTGGCTCTCCCCCCTTTATATACCTTGACCATACACGTGGTTGGGATCATCCCTTGGGGTGATGAAATATCCAAGCAGGTTCCACTAAAAAGAGAACACTAACCATTTTTGACTACTCCCTAGGTTCACACGAGGTGCAAGGGGAAAACTTAGATGTAGGTCCCTTTTGGTGACATAACAAATAGTATGTTGACTCCCCCTAATTAAACTATGTGCCTAAATTGATAAGCAAAAACGATAAACAAAGCACACTAACAATGCTGAAATGACCGCTCTGCAAGCAAAGTGTTAGTAGTTTGATCCTCTGTTCTTTGACAAGCGTGGGAAAAGCTGCATAAATGTTAGGAAAAAATTTCACACACTCATCAACAGAGGATGTTAGGGGGTTAGTACCTCAAAACAATGAAAAACGAAAGCTAAAATGAAGTTTAAGCCACTTTTTTACCCCATAAACAACCTTTTTTGGGCAGCTTTGCCCCTCTGTACGATAGGTTCACCCCAATATGGGGTAGGCTCGCCCCTCTGTAGGGTAGGTTCACCCCTATTGAGGGAAGGTTCACCCAAGTTGTGGTAGATTCTCCCCTCAATGGTCAATTTTTCCCAACTATGGGTGGAGTCACCTCTCTACAATCTGAACTTGCAAAAACTAAAACAACAAAAAACATAAAAGATAGGGACCCATTTGTGGGTCCCACCAGGCATTCCAGAAATGTGATCAAGAGTTGTTTTCCTATCTAAGTGATGCAAAATAGAATGCAAGAGACAAGAAACAACACTTAACACATGAAGATAGGGCTACATTAACTCAAACAAAATAAAGATGAAAGAAAACATATTATACCTTGTTCAAGTTGATCTTTGGTTGACCCTTTGATGGTTGATAAATGTATGCTCCTTGATGGAAAATGATCCGATATGGTATGCAAAATGATGAGGTTTTGATAAGTATTCAAATGACAGATGTGGGTATTTTTATGGATGAAAAAAATGGATGCAAGAGCTTGGGGATTCAACAATGGTGGATGATAGTTTGAGAGTATGAGAGTTGAAGTTGAAAGAGTTTGAATGCTTGATATTGATGATGCATAATGTGTGAAATGAGAGAAAATATCTCATTTTAAGAGAATAATTCTTTAGAGAAATGGATGGTTGAGATCTTTCCAACATGGGCAAGATCAAGGGCTATGGTGAGTTGAGAACTCACAAGCCCTCACATCTTTCCATGTGGAGGATGAAGTGTCATAAGGACAAATGAGGTGGAAACGGTACATATGAGGTGGAGGTACTTGCAAGTACCTTGGGATGAGAGACTATTTCCTCACAAAGGAACTTCTTGTTCCCATATGAGGGGAAAGTGACATGATGAATTTTAGTATTTCTAAAAAATCCCCATGGGGAAGAGAGAAGTGGTTGGAGAAATAAATGTGAATTTTAAATTCACGTGGTTGGGAGTACCTTGGGGATAAAACAAGCTTCTCAAAAGGTAATTACTTGTCCACATGTGAGTGATGTGACAAGTGAGGCGTTCTAGAACTCCTAAAAACTTGCATGGGGAAGAGGAGAGTCTTGGAGAGATAAATGTGAATTTTAAATTCACATGGGGAAGATGGTCTAGGCTAAATATAGAAAATGTGAAGGTTGACCAAAAAGGTATGCTAAATGTAGCAAGGGGATTAGATTAAAGTTGTGCAAATAGGTGATTAAGTAAATTAATGAGGTATTAGAGGCAAGTGAGAGAATATGGAGGATGTGACATTAATCCTAATTAAGGTTTGCACATCCCAATCATGGATTAATTAAATTAATACAGATTAGAAAAGGGTTGTGGAGGATGTGACAAGGAGAGAGAAAAAGAAGAATTTAAAATTGATTTAATTCAAAAAGGTCAAATGACTAAATTAAATAAATTAATATGTTTATTTAATTTAGAGAGGAAAGATGAAAGGTAAAGTATTTAATTTTTAATTTAAATATTTTAGGAACCTTAGGAAAAAGGTGAAATATTAATTAAATAAATCATTTAATTAATATTGATGAAATAGATGAATAAAGTAGATGGGTTTGACCATGTGGGAGTGGTCAAATTTGGATGTCTACAAATGGGACCAATGATTTCACAGACGAATTTAGATTGTGGTACCTCAAATGCTGGTATGAGAAGCTGCTCTACAAGGAATTCTCGCTTACGGATGATTTGTGGGATGTCCAGTAGAGATCCAATTGTTGCCATAGCATTTGCAGCTATGTTATTAGCCCTAGGTATTTGCTCAAATGTGATGTCAATAAAATACTCTTTGAGGCATTCCACTAGTTTCTTGTATGGTGTTAGCTTGTCATCTTTTATCTGGTATTCATCGTTTACCTATTTGATGATTAGATTGGAATCACCATAGACCTTGAGTGCCATAATCTACCACTGCACCACTATTCTAAGCCCTATAATGAGGGCCTCAATTTCTACAATATTGTTCATTCAAGGAAACGACAATTTGTATGACCTTGGTATGCAGTCTCCCTGTGGCATGATAAAAAGGACTCCAACTCCTGATCCATGCTATGTGTAGGATCCATGAAAGTACACCTTCCAGTTTTCTGCTATGCTTAGGTTGAAGATTGATTCATTAGGGAACTCTGATATTAGTCAGTTATCTGAATACATTGACACCTCTGCTAGTTGATTTGTAATGACTTGTCCCTTAATATCCTTTTTCTCCACATACTCGATATCATACTCTGATAGGATCACAACCCACTTAGCCATCCATCCTCTGAGTATTGTTGTGGAAAGAAAGTATTTGAGTGGGTGAATCTTGGTGATGAGTTTTATTTTATGAGCTAAGACGTAGTGCTTGAACTTCTGTGAGGCAAACACCACTTCTAGACATGCCTATTTGATGAATGTATAGTTCAACCCATGCCCTGCCATAGTTCAGTTGATGTAGTAAATAGCTCTCCCTATTCCATTTTCATCATGTTGGGCTAGGAGAGCGTCGAGAGTTGTTGTTGTTGCCGATATGTACATAATAAATGGATTTCCTAGAATAGGTGGCATAAGAATTGGTGGTGTGAGAAAATATTCCTTGATCTTGTTCAATGCTTGATCACACTTCTCATCCCATTTGTATGTTACCCCCTTATGGAGTAGATGAGAGTAAGGGATAGCCTTGTCTGATAATTGTCCTATGAATTGGCGGATGGACTAGAGTCTTCCTTGTAGGCCTCTTAACTATTTCAATGTCTTTGGTTCCTCCATCTCGAGAATTTACTTGAACTTAGCGGGATCTATCTCAATTCCTCTCATGGACACAATGTACCCTAGTAATTTTCCCGATTGTACACCGAAGACACACTTATGTGGATTGAGTCTGACATTATATTCCTCTAGCAAATCAAAGATGGCACTAAGTGTTGCTATATGATGTCAACGTTTCTTTGATTTTTCTAAAATTTCATCTAAAAAATCTTCCATAGTCTTGTGAATCATGTCATGGAAGATTAGTGTTATGGCTCTCTAATAAGTTGTTCAAGCGTTCTTTAGTCTGAATGGAATCATGTTCTAGCAATATGTCCCCCATGGATAAGTGAAAGTCATTTTATGTTGGTCCTCTTTAGCTATCATTATCTGATTATACCTTGAGAATCCATCCATCCGTGAAAGCATCTCATGTCCGACCATCATAGCCACTATCATATCAATGTTTGGGAGTGGTAAGTCATCCTTGGGACATGCTTTGTGATGAGCCTAGTTTTTGGTCCAATCTTGGGTAGAATCTATAGTTTATTTTTTGGTAGATTTCATGGAGTTTGATGTTAAATGTTGGTATTTGCATAATGTTTCCCTCAAACCATTGACATTGGACTTAATGCTATCTCTGTAAACTTTAATGACATTTGGCATATTATGTGGGTTATCTATATTGATTTTGCATGTGGTTAATGAATGTTCATTAAGGTGGTTATAGATGTGTAGTTATCATGTGTACTAACATTTCCATGCAGATTTAATATGCTAAGTTGAGGAAGACACCGTTAGTTGGGCATACACCATAACATCCAACAAAGGAATCACTCCAAGTCAAAAGAGTCTAATGGAAAAAGATTCTTCATGCAATTGAATGTAACCTCCTTGTAGTGGAATTTAATGATTGAGCATGCATGGGTGTTATTGTTGTGCTAAATCTGTGTTTGGACCTACATGTTTGACCAAATTCCATGCACGTGTAACCGCCATCACTCCACTTTCCCTGTTTTCCCTAAATGGCATCCTCCCAGTCGTGGAGTTGACTGCCTTTTTGTATCTAATAGTATAAATAGCAATCTGATGCTCCTTCTTTAGAAGGTTGCACAATTTGATATTATACTTGCACTCTCCAGTTTTTAGTAATACAAATACATTACTCTTTTGTACTCATGATTATAGTGAATAAAATAAAGTTTTGAGTTTGAGTATCTGAATTCTCTTAAGTTTTAAAGGATACTTATCCAAGGGGGCCCACTTGGCGAGTAATCTGTCTTCTTAGTTTAGCATTATTTTAGCATTACTTGTTGTTATTACTTAGAAATTTGGCACTTACTATTCTTGCAACCCCTAGAATTCCATTTTGTGACTATTCTTGCAGCCAAAATAGATAGAGTAGTTTCCTACTTGTTGCTCAGATTTTCATTTTTGTTATGCATTTTATCTTAGCATAGTTGTTGATTGATGTACAAAATTTGTCTCATTCCTTTCCAAGCAATTTACTTTTAGTATTGTGTGTTCCTTAGCTGTAGAATGGAATGGCTACTTTGAGTTCCTAGTGCACATATTGTGCTAACCCATTTCAAGTTCATGTCCCTAGGTTGACAAGTTAAATACACCTTCATGATGATTGAAATAACTATTCAAGTTAGATGTCCAATATTTGAATCATGGATGTGAGGGCTTAGTTATTAAAATATTGTAGGAAGCCAACATTTTTGGCACTGTTGTTGGGGATGGTGTCAAATTAGGGAGTCTTTTGGAGTCATTGGTATTTTTTCTTGCTGAAATGTTTCTAGAAGTTGTTCTCAGTATATCCTCATTTAGAAATTAATGAACTCTCTTATTCTTTACCAATTCTTTCTATGAGTTGACTAATAGTGAGTAATATTGCATGCATAGAGGAAGAAGAAGGGTTTCTTTGGGATATTTCTTCCTAACAATCTTAATCCATTCCATCTAGTTGAATATTAGAACCTACCAGAAGAAGAAGTAGATCCACACCCCTTTGTTGATGCATATCCTAATTTGACTGGTTTTGAAGTCTCCTCTAAAGATCAAAATCAGCTTGAGAACCCCTTCGCTTTGGGACCACATCAAGCAGGCATGGGTGATGAAAATAGGAACAGGAAAAACCAACCAGCTTTTCCTTTCCCCATTTCCCATCAAAATGAAGTTGACAACATCAAAAACATTCCTGCCTCATCACTCCCCAAGTTTTATGGACTTGTAACAGAAGATCTTGATACTTTTTTATTTGATTTTGACATACTCTGCGGGATCTATGATTATATTACTAATGCCCATAGGCTTAAGCTATTTCCTACTACTTTGAAAGAAGTTGCATTAAGATGGTTCATGAGCATAGGTAGAGATACTATAGAAACTTGGGAACACATGAAGAAAAAATTCCTTGAGAAATACAAGGAATATTGCAGGGGTAGCGACATGAGAGGAGGTGACATTTTTAGGATGCGACAAAAGGAAGATGAGATCCTCGAAGATTATATTGCAAGTGTTTGTTTTTCCTCCAAAAATCTACACACCATACACTTAATGAGATTCAAAAAAAATGATTTTCTTGCAAGGAATCAATGAAAGCTGCATTTATGCCTTGGACCTCATGGGAGGAGGAGATATCTCCCAAGTTCGTTGGGAAGGTATCAAGAAAATATGCTAGAACTACTCTAGGGTAGCTTCAAAGAAGGGGATAGCTTATCAATATTTCATGAGTGATTCAACTACTGGTAGAGTCTTAAGAATCGAGAATACTTATTTGTTGGTAGAATTCAAGAAAGAAATTATAAATAATCTAGCTACTTAGCTAGATACATTTCAGGCCAAGAAGAAGCAAGAGGAGGCAAAGGTAGTGTTGATGGAGTATTGCCCCCACTATAGACAAAAGAAGAAGGACTGCCAATGCAAGATGGTAGCTAACCTTGAAAGCAAGTAGATTCCACCTGAGTTCAAGCCAATCCAAATTGAAGAAGACCAAGTCTACTATATTTCACAAAGGAAGCCTTGGACTCCAAGACAAGGTATGCCACCAGATCCACTATCCTATGTTGGGCCATATTTTAACTCCTATTCATCTGGTAACCAATGGTAGCCCCCATATCCACCCATTTATGAAGGATATCCACCATAGTCTTGGAGTAACCCTCCAAATTCTTGGCCCAATAATCATAGTTCTCCATCCTAGTGGTAGCAACCTCAAGGGAATTGGTAGTAATTTCAAGGTCATTGGTAGCCACCTCCAAGAAATTGGCAGCAAAGAAATCAATGGAGAGGATGATAACAATCGCCTACCCAGAGAACCAGTTACATGTAGCCACCTTCTCAGCCCCAGAAGCCTTCTATAATTCCTCCACCTTCCAATCCAAGCTCAAATTCACCTAAACCTACTCAGATGCCAACTCATCCCACACCCAATCCAAATAACAAACCACAATAGCAGCCAACATACTCTATTCATTCAAATCAATTCCTTGCATATACTGTGAGTGTAAGTGACATCCACTTGTTTTCAGGAACTACTCTACCAGCCCCTTCCAAGCCCATTATCACTGAAATTCTTGTGGAAGAGGAGGTGGAGATTTTGAATGATCCCATTCAGCCAAGTGTACCCAAAAATCTTGAGCCAGTCAAAGTCAAGCATATTGAACAAGAATCACCATTTCCTCAAAGACTAGAAGTTTCCAAGAAGAAGGAAGAAAAGGAGGATACAAATTTTGATATCTTGGACTAGCTGAAGCATATATGTGTCCAAATACCTCTATTTTAGGCCATAAAGGATGTTCCAATCTATGGTAAAGCAATCAAGGAAGCATGTCTCAAGAATCCAAGAAGGAAAAAGAAAGACCCAACTATAGTCCATGTGGTGGGACAACTAGCTGACATCATGCTAGAAAAAGTGACTATCCCCAAGTATAATGAGCCAGGCAGTCCTATGGTAGCAATTTTCATAAACATGATCTAAGTAAAGAATACTCTGATTGATTTAGGGGCAACAATAAATGTAATGACCAAGGACATCCTTCAACAACTAAACATTGCAAGCATGAGATCTACTCCTACTATCCTACAACTTGTTGATAGCTCTACTATTAAGCATGATGACCAGTGTAGTGGAGGAACTTGTAGTAGTTATAGACTCTTAGGAGTACCCAGTAGACATTATGATTCTTTATCCTAAAGCTACACTAGGCAAGTATCCCATTATTCTTGGAAAGCCATGGTGGCAACTACAAATGCATATATTGGATGTAGGTCAGGTGACATGACCATTTTAGATGGGAGGAGCACTAAAAAAATTTATCTTTATCTGTCCACTCAGCCATCTCATGATGAAGATAATCCCCTATGGCTACATGTTGGTGAAGAGGTCGAGGAAGTTAATTTTGTGGCATAACTTATGATGCTAGGCAGAAGCTATTTCACATAGCTACAAGATGGAGACGAAGTATTGGATAGCATCATTCAGAACCATTGTGAAGTGGAGGAAGCATCATCTTCTCATTCTACTACTCTAGTTAAGACACCTTTGTCTTCTCTTCCTACAACCATTCTTCCTAAAGACATTCTTCCTACAGCCACTATTCCTATAGACAAACTTCCTATAGTAACAAGTATGTCCCATACATTGCTTCCATATGAACTGAAGGTACCATGTGTTAATGAAGCAGCCATAATAGATTTAACTAAACAAGTACAGGTGTTAGAAGGAATATATCTAAATGTTAATAGTAAATTAAATGATGAACATCAATTGTTATTGGTGAACTTATTGAAATACCCATCAGCATGCATTTGCATGGGATTAGCATGATATGAAGGGACTGGATCCTAAACTTTGTACACAGAGAATTTACATCAGACATGATTGCACCCTGGTAAGATAACCACAAAGAAGAATTAACCCTACACTAAGAGAAATTGTGAAACGAGAACTATAGAAATTGCTAGATGTAAGATTTATCTACCCCATCTCAGATAGTCAGTGGGTGTCTCCATTAATGATTGTTCCCAAGAAAGGAGGGAAATGGAAATTTTGTGTTGATTATAGGGAACTTAATTCTGCCACCAAGAAGGATCACTTTCCTTTAATCTTCATTGATTAATTTTTAGACACACTTGCAAGAAAGCAATAATTTTCCTTTCTAGATGGATTCAACGGCTACAACCAAATCCAAATTGTACTAGAGGACTAGGAGAGGACCATATTTACATGTCCATGGGGGACCTATGCCTATTTTCTACTTTCATTTGGCTTATGCAATGCACCTGCAACTTTTCAAAGGGTAGTCATTAGCATATTATCAGACATTTCTCATGATTGCATGAAGATTTACATGGATGATGCAAGAGTGTGTAGTTCTTTGCCACTACATCTCCCACAAGGGAATTCAAGTAGATCCTGCAAAGATTGAGGTAATCACAAATCTACCCGCACCTGCAAAATAGAAGGATGTTGGGATTTTCTTGAGTCATGCAGGATATTATAGGTTTTTCATCAAGGATTTCAACAAGGTAGTAGCACCATTGTACACTCTTCTCACTAAAGATGTTGAATTTAAGTGGACTAAAGCCTGTGACAAGGCATTCTCTAACTTGAAGGAAACTTTGACTCATGCTCCTATCCTCAAAGGCCTAATTGGGAGCTTCCTTTCCACATTCATACTAATGCATCAGATTATGCCATAGGAGAGGTCTTAGAATAGAAATAAGGAGCTACTGAAAATGCTATTTACTTCATCAACAAAAATTTACAAGGAGCTGAATTCAATTATATAGTGACAGAAAATGAAATGCCAGGAGTAATCCATGCAGTGAACAAATTTAGACATTATATACCAGGCTACCAAATATTTGTGCACATTGATCATGTAGCCATTAGATATCTCATGAATAAATCTTTGATCACAGGTAGATTGACAAGATGGTTATTGTTGATGCAAGAATTTGATAGAACCATTGTGGATAAGTCAGGGAAGGCCAATGTTGTTACATATTTTCTTTCAAGGCTAACCACATCAGAAGACAATCAACCCATAGATGAATCTTTCTTGATGAGCATCTATTCTCTCTTAGTGTACAAACACCTTGGTATGTTTACACAACCAACTATTTGTAAACATGTAGAGTTCCTTCTCACTTCTTTCCAAAGGAGAAAAGGGCCCTCATTGAAAAATATTTTCCTTTCTCTTGGATTGTTGGATGTTTTTTTTATATTGGACCAGACCATGTCATGAGGAGATGTGTGAGAGAAGATGAGACATGACATTTTTCATTCATGTCACAATGAACTATGTGGAGGACACTTTGCAACCAAGAGGACAATAATGAAGATTTTGAACACGGGATATTAATGGCCAACAGTCGGTGAGGATTAAGGAAGGTATACAAGAAAATGTGATAGATGTCAAAGAACGGGTAGACCAACCAGATATGATGAGATGTCACTATTCCCTCAAGTAGTAATCACTCCCATTGACAAGTGGGGATTGGATTTTGTGGGACCCATCGACCCTCCATCAAATGGTAGGTCTTATATATTGGCATGCACTGATTATGTGAAAAATTGGTAGAAGTTAAGGCCATGAAGCATGCAAGAGATAAAAAGGTTGCAAAATTTCTTTATGAGGATATTTTCACAAGATATGGAGTCCCAAGAGAAATAGTGACTAATCAGGGGGCATAGTTCGCATCAACCCTTGCTGCAAAACTAGTTAATGAGTACAACATAAGGAACAAGAAATATACTTCTTATCACCCCCAGGCTAATGACCAAGTTGAGGTGACCAACAGAGAAATTGAAAACATTTTGACCAAAATGGTAACTTTTAATTGAAAGGATTGGGAAAATAGATTACCAAAAGTTGTTTGGGCCTATAGGACAACCTAGAAAACAACTTTAGGCTTCACCCCATTTGAGTTGTATGGAAAGATAGTTATGATGCAAGTTGAATTTGAATATAAGACTTTGTGGACTATAGTAGATTTGGAGATGGATATTTCTAAGGCACAAAAAGAAAGAATCATGCAACTAAATGTTTTTGATGAGATAAAAAGAGAAACCCTACAACATACATAAGTACTATAGAATCAAAGAATCAAGTGGCATGATAAATTTATCAAGGATAAGAAATTCAAACTAGGAGATTGGGCCTTGCTCTATGACTCAAGATACCATGACAATGTAGGAAAATTGCAAACAAGGTGACTAGGACCATATGAAGTTGTTGAGGTCTTTCCTAATGGAGTTGTTCAACTTACTACCATTGACCTTGTTAGGTTCAAATTACTTGTCAATGGTCATCGCCTCATATTATATCACAAGCCAGCTTCCAAAAGAGAGTTCCTATAGTAATTCACCCAACATTCAGCACCTGTGCTTCCTGTAGCCGAAGGATGTGGACCTAGTATCCCTCTTTTGGGTAATTAAGGTATGTACTTCTCATAATAAATAATTTTACTTACGTGGAAGTCCATTTCTTCATCCGTCCACCCATTCACCCATCCATCACCACCTTTCTCTTTCTTCCATCACTTAATTCCACC
Organism: Sequoia sempervirens; assembly: GCA_007258455.2. Lineage (NCBI taxonomy): Eukaryota > Viridiplantae > Streptophyta > Pinopsida > Cupressales > Cupressaceae > Sequoia > Sequoia sempervirens. The sequence goes on along the minus strand of VDFB02000017.1, from coordinate 126,218,837 downwards.
TCATCTCATTCCACTTCATCTTCATTTATTGCTCAATTTATCCTCCAAAAGGGAGAGTAGTACTTTCTCCACAATATTTACAACAAGCCTTCCACACATTTAGGTATGTGTGCATTAATTGCTATCTTTAATCATCTTTTAAGTGTGTTGATTTAAAATCATTGTACGTTAGTATAGACATTTACATAAAATGTCATTATCCCTCTCAAATCACCACTCCCATCTCGCATGTGTGGACACATGTCCAAATTTAGGTTGGGGGGAAGGAAAAGAAAAAGATGTAAATGTATTGCCCATGTGTCAATTCATACTAGGCTACGCCAAAAAATTTAAAATGAGCTGATTTGAAATCTGGTTGAGAGGATGACTTACATGTGTGAAGTGACATTAACTATAGCCACCATTTCTTCCCATCATAATTCTCCTTTATCATTCCTTTTCTTTCCATTATTGACCCTATCATAATCTTTAGTTGAAGAGCCATAGTTGTAAAACAAAAGAAAGGAAATTTGACCGATATTGGCACTAGAAATTTAGCAGGTACTACAGGAAAGTGCACTTGATTTTCAGACGGGGATTGTAGGAAAGAATTTGTAGAGCATTTGTTTGATTGTAGACAATGGGAGGTGGGTTAATTCAAAATGAACCCATGGTGCATGATATTTTATTACAAGATGCACACTACCTAGTTGAATGTAGAAATTGTGGATGGTTAGATTACTTCCTAAAGTGGGATGGATTTGCTGAAAGCATTTCCCTTCAATTCAACCAGACATTTTTTCAAGGAAAAGCCATGGTAAAAGGGTTGGAAGTTGTGGAAACAAAGGAAAGAATTGCAGAGGTCATAGGGTTACCGGCTGATGGTGAAAATTACCCTACTTCCAAAGACGCTAAATCAGCTGGGGCTAAATTTATAGAGCCAAATGACCCCCCATTGAGCATAGATAAACAAAGTGCAAAGAGAATGTTTTTGCCTGATCCATGGAAGTAGATAGTCGTTTATGTTATCAAATACATCACTTGTGAGAGTTGTTAGTAAAATTTGCATTCCATGCACTTCAAGATTTTGAATCACATGTGGTATGGAAGTAGGATGAATGTGCCTAATGTTTTGTACAGTCTTCTCTCAATCATGGCAGTCGAGACCCAGAAAGGTAGGAATAATTTTGTTTCCCACCTTTTTTTGATTAAATTGCTAGTTGAAAATTCTTTGCATGATGTATCTGGAATGATTGGGAAGAATTTATAAATGTTGATCAAATTAGACCTGAGCACTTGCAACCTAGGGCTTTACCTCAATCACGTAGGTCTAGTAGGAGATTAAGCATGATTGAATCCATTCCTGCTGCTTCAAACTCTAGTGCAGGCTCTAGTGTGAACCCTCCTATAGCAGAAGAAACCATAGAATTTAGTTCTTCTAGAATAGAGCACTCAGAAAAAGAAATCTCTTCCTTATATTTTGATGATGCCATTCCACTTCAAACCCTAATGAAAACTAGGGAACATAAGAGAGAAGTGGAAATGAGGAAAGGTAAGGCTAAAACATAGCCTATAGAAAGAAAGGTGTCAAGTTCTAAAAAGAGGAAGGATAACACTATTCATCTTGCAACCAAAGAAAAATGTGAGAGACCTCCCAGGAAATCAAGACCAGCTGGGCTTGTGATTGGTATAGCTCCACAAGAAATCCCTAAGCCTAGTGAGACATCACATGAGGACCCTGAAGCTCCAATGGGGCAGGAGAATGTCAGAGAAGAAGACATATTTAGTAGAGCAATGAATATAACACATGCTGATCTTGCTAGCATTGCAATGGAGTTGGAGGAAAATCAAGATTTCCTATAGCATGAGTAAGAAGTCTTGCAGCAACATCCATAACCGGAGCAGGAGTTGCTATAGCCACAACAAGAACAAGAACGAGAACCCCTGTAGCAAGAAGTGGGAGAAGAAACAATACCATTACAACCAGAGATAACTAGAGAACCTGAGTCCAAGTAGATATTGCCATATGAGGAACCACCATCAAAAATATTGGTAGGAATCCATAATCCTCCCAATTTTACATTACATATAGCAATTTTAAATTTATGGAAGGAAATACAAAGAAGGGGGGAAGAATGGAAAAAGGAAAAATAGAAATGGGAGGAAATTCAAAAGAGGGATGAGGAGATTGAGGATAAGAAGGTAGAAATTTCCACTCTGAAGTAGAGGGTGGATGATATGGAAGCTTTGGCATCATAGATTTTGGAATGTAGGACCCCTCCAAGTGTCTATGCTCTGCTTCTGAAAGAGAAATATCTCTCTTTTAAACTTTCAAGGATTTCCTCAGGTTTGAATCCTTTTATTGATAGAACTCTCAAATTTCCCAAATTTGAAGTGCCCATTTCTAAATTTTTTCTTTTGCACTTTCAAAAGTGCACCTGAGAAATCTACCTAAATGGCTTACTTTGGAGGGTCACAATTCGATGCATGTTGATTTCCAAGGAAAACCACTTTGCACACCCACTCATATGTCATATGTGAGCAAGCATAAAAAATGTCAGCTTCTTACAATGAGTTTTGTCGAGGTTTCAAAAAGAGGAGGGTTTTGGCACTTTTATGTTGTTTGCAAATTTAGTTTTACAAAGTTGCCTCACGTTCAAGCTTTCATTTTGTAACCAAATGACTGTCAAGCCAAATTGATTGTTGTTCTTCATTCTCCATGAAAAAATGAACTCCCATGTTAGGTTTTAGAGCTTTATGAGTTGATTTTCTATTTTTAACAAGTCAAAACCAAACACAATTTGGTCAATTTTACACTTGCATTTTCAAAAACCTTTCTGAGGGGTCAACTTTGACCTTCAATAAATTTTAATGAATGATAATTCAAGAAAATCCCTTTTGCACACATGTTCACTATGCCAAATTGAGCTAGTATGTCCAGTGGTAGATCACCGGGAGTTGATTTTTTATTTTTGCAACGAGGTGATCTCTTGAGTTTTAACTAATTCTGAATAGCTACATTTGCAGAAAAGTATGAGAGGGAAAATTTTCCAGCAGATATATTTTACCTCGTGACTCTTTTTTTTCAGTTGTCTTTCACATCACATTATTGGGTCTAATGTTTACATTCCTGCAAGTTTTCATGACTCTAGGAGGTCATTTGACTAGTTTTCAAAGCCGATTCTAGAGCCCACTTGGTCAATTTTCACCATTTTGCAAAAGTGCCTGAAAGCAAATTTTAATGAAAGCCCATTTCATATTTTCACAACAAAGGCATTCTCAAGCTGCGTAAAGTTTCACAAGGAACCCAACATGAGTTTCATAATGGAAGGTGGTTTTCACTAAATTCATCATGGGATAAAGTCATAGCATTTTTATCTTGTTGAGTTGTTTGATCAGCTGCATGGTATTGAAAGGGTAAATATTTTATCATGCTTATAGTTTGCAAGTTTCCTAGTTGTGAGGATGCATATGTATCATCTTTCTACTTGGGTAAAGTTTCAAGTTGGTTCCAATTAAATGTAGATGTAATTGGGATGCATTTTGAATGGTTACAATTCACCAAATATTGTAGGCTTGCTTGGTAATATGAGCTTAAAATAGTGATTGGCTCAGAGCAAGAGAAAAAATAGAAGCCACACAAATCAAATCAATAATGGGTATCCAGTAAAGCATAGAGGAAACGTTAGGGCTTCAAGATGAAATTCCATGCAAAATTAATGTATTGAAAAGATCTTAGAGACTTTCTGGAAAATGCATCTGGCAAGAGACATGATTGAAAGATATACAAAATGAGTTTATTAAAAAGGCTTCAAAATCTCTAAAGGAGATCCCAAAATATTTGCCACTGAAATGGCACGAACTGTAGGGTGTTAGAGCTACTTGATGCAATCAGCATGATCATAAAGAGGGTGATAGAAAACACAAAAATGGAGCAGCAATAAAATACCTTGGAAACCTTTTAAGAAAATGTTGTTGCAAAGAGCAGCCATGTCCTAGAAGAAGGGATGCCATTGTATATATTGGAGAGGGGATCACAAAGATAGGGCACACATTGAATGGGGATAGGCATTTGACAAAGAAAAGGTAATGAATGCAACCCCACACACTCATTAGAAAAAGCATGAAATGTTTGATATAATCCCTCAAATAATGTGGTCTCATGGAACACATGAATGGAGGGAACTAAGGAGGTAGTAAGCAACATAAAATGGATTTTTTCAGATATCCTTAAGAAAATTTCAAGCAAACATATATTGGATAGCACCTTGTTAAACAAGGAATACCATGATGGTAGAACACAGTGCATTATTTATTGAAAATACTTTACAAAATTTGGGGAAAATGCATTAGATGGAAGGGGCCAAACACTATGCATCTAGCTCAAACTATATGAAGTTGTGGCACCAACATAAATAGAGAAGTCTACGCCAAATGATTTAGTGAAATTTTGAGGCAAGTGTATTTAGAGAGGGGCATTGCTCCTAGTTGAGGAGAGGGCTCGAACCACACAAGGAGAAGGGAATGGAGGTCCTTCAAAGAAAAAAGACAAGGTATTAAAATGGATGGGGCATTATCACCATTCAAATATAAAATGAATGCACTGAAAAGCTCTTAAAAACTTTGAAATAAATGCAAACAATAGAGAGGTCAAGGCGTGGCCAGTGAAGTAATGAGAAAGGTACACACAAAATTGATTCATTGAATAGACTTTAAAACTTCTAAATTCCACACTAAGGAGACATGGCTATAGAGCATGTGCACATGAAACAAATTTGATAGACCTGTGAAACTTTCAAACAAATTCAAATGTCAGCTGTAAAGGCACATCGAGTAATTTGAAAGGCACACATCAAATAGAATGGATCAAGTGGAAAGACTTTAGTGATTTTCAAGCAAATGCAACAAGAAAATGCAATAGGAAAAGTTATATTGGTTGAATATTTCTCAAAACCTTTAATCAAATGCATTTGGAGAGGAGCTCAATGGAGGAATCCCATGCCCAGCTAGTTTAGAAAATGTATTTTTTTGAAAAGCCTCAGAAAACTTCAAGCTTGCACGATAGGAAGGAAACCTCATGAAGGTGCAAAGCTTGAGCAGAGAGAATGTGGATGAAAAGAAAGGGTTAGGGAAAAAAACTTGAAACAAGAGGCAGAAACAAGATCCAATAGATGATATTAGAGGGAAAAATTCAACATTTCAACTGTCACTTATTGGATCTCGCCTTTAACATGTACACGGGTTAATTCATGCATGATTAGCAAGATGTTGACATGTGGCAGGTGTGGGCCTAAGTGGATGCATAGGTAAAGTTTGTCCTTTTCAAAAGGAAAAGGTTTTTCAATGAGCCCAATGACAATTCTTTTTAATTTTTTAATTTTCCTTTTTCAAAGGGTGAGGCATTTCAAAGGATGAAACATGCCTGACAAGGTGTGGGGTTTAAATATTTCAAGTATTTAAGTGAGAAATTCCACATAAAAGAGGTGGGCCTGAGGATAGATGAAAAGGAAGGCATTTTAAAATGCATACTATAAAATGAATTCCCCACATGGATTAAATATTGTCCAATGTGATATTTAAATTGCTTTGTTTTAAAGCTAAATATTCTAGGTTTAAAATAGAGATGAAATATTTCAAATGTGAAATATTTGACAAGGCAAGGGGAATTTATTAAATGTGAAAAGCTAAAATGCATGGGGTGATGTTTAAAATAAATTTTTTACTATGCAAGTGAATTATTCACGAGAAGTAAATAAAGTAAAATGTGGTGCAATGAAATAAAGTGAATTTAATAACTTTATAGATTGACAATGTGTGTTGGGAGATAAATGTGAGCAAAAAAATTAAAGTCATAAAACTTTAATATATGTAAGTGAAATAAAATAATGTGTAGCTCCAGTTAAAAGAGTAGAATATAAAGCTTTCATGGAGGGCAGAGATGCTTTTCATATTGCAGGTAAAATAATGCAGATTATTCACAAGGGGGGTGTAATTTTTCTGTTGCACAGGTACAAGGATAGTTTGGAGGAAAAAAAATTTGATTCAAAGGGAAGAGAGAGGATATATTCTTTACTTGCTACTGATTAATTGTGGAAGAGGCTACCATGTGTCTACATAAAATTGGTTTTAGGGTTGCTTCAGTTTCCATTTTATTCTCTTCTTCTCTCATTGTAAAGGGTTCTAATTTTGGGTTCCAAATTTTTGAAAGCTCTGCAAGGCAGGAAAAATATTTGGGTAGATTGTAAAGCTAGGATGATTGTAACTGAGTTATTAATCCGAAAGTGTGTTCTGAATTATGCTTTCATATTTATTTTAGTTGATAATTGTCTCCATGGCTGAAATTTACTACTCTTTTGGATTCAACAATAAAATCATCTAAGTCTTTTCATGCACATTTTTTGCATTTGAGTTACATTTGTTGTTTCTTTCTATTATGAGAATGATGAAATTGCTTTAATAAATGACAAGTTGCATTCTAGATTATTTCCTATTGTTCAGGGGATAGTGTAATTGTTTCAACAAATGTGACAAGAATGTTATGTTTCAGGTGGATTTATAAGAAGAATTATCAGATAAAGCTTCATTGGTCTGGTTGTCACATTGTGATAACATTTGAAAAGACCTTCAAAGCATGTTTAACATTGTAGGATGAATGGCTTGTTATGTGACTCCATAGCCCATTTCATAGCATTGGTCCATTATCATGCTTCTGCTGTTTTCAGTTTGGTCCCAATTATTTAAATCAAAAAATCATTTCAATTCTATTTTTTGAGTTATGTGTTTTCCTTGTTCTGCATGCTGGTTGATGAAATTCATTCAATGTCTTAGCCAATATTGAGTGATATTTTAGGTTTCTCAGCATAATTTTGGGAGAGCATTATCTGTCAAGCAATATCCCATTCAATATTTGTTTGAATCCTTAGACGTTGATAAAGGATCACCCACCTAGGTCTTACAAAGCTTGAAGTGTAGGCGAAATGTGTTCTAATTCCATTTCATGTCTGTTGGCCAAATCCCCCACTGAATCTGATCATTAGAAAGTGGCTAGTCTATAGGATTCATTAGATTGGTGTGATTTGGAGCACCAGCAGAATGACGAATTTTCTAGGGAGAATTTGAGAAAAAATTCATTGAAGAATCTAGAAACAGTCATATCATTTGTATTGATTCATATTATTTGCCATTCTGAATTTGGCTCAAATATTGAAGTTCTTGGACCTTGAGAAGATTTATGGCAACAAAGATTAAAGGATATGAGTGTGACTCCACTGTTGGAGAAGACCCAAAATGATATTTACTCTTGAAGAGTATTCCTTTGTGAAAGGAGGTGGTGACACTATCTTAAGAACTAGCCGAATTGTGTAAAAGATTTCCATCTTTGTAGAATTTGCAGTTAGGAAGAAATATTAACTGCTACTACAAAGTTTCCAAGTATTCTCATAAATATAAAGCAAGTATTATTTTGTTTGAAGGAAGTTTATGAGAAATTTTCAAGACTTGAGATCACAAATTGTTCCCTATTAGATAAATTTATGTTAAGAAAGGGAATAGTAGTAGTTCTTTTCATAATTCACATATGTAACATGTAATATCTGTAATATTTGAGAAGTATGTTTATTTTTGAATTATGCCTCTGAGAAAGCTTAAGGCATAAAGGTTCAATCAATGTTTTAGAATCATGGTTGAATTATTAAATGATGTAATTGACAACCATGTTTGAAGTTGATAATGATTTAATTTGGATACAAGAGGGTTTTCTTGTGAAATGGCAAGTAAAAGTATGTAGGTAAAACAAGTTTCACCAAGCCCTCAAAGGGATTTTGTTATTGAAAGGTATATGCCATTGTTTGTAGTGGTATCAGAGGTTTCCCAAACCTGATCCCTAAAAAATGTTAGGAATTATTTTCCCAAATTCACAGGGAAAAGTTCAGAAACAACCTCTAAACATCTACAAACATTCATGGATGTGATGGGGGATTATGAGGTAAATCATGAAGATGTTGTTATGAAACTGTTTGTTCAATCCTTGAAGGATGATGTCATGGATTGGTTCTCATATTTACCATCATGTTTTATAGCTTCATGGAGTCAATTTATGAGAGCCTTTGTTGAACAATTTGGTGAAAGGGTAAATCCAACTATGGTGAGGAAAAGTTTTATGTAGATCCATATAAGTGAAGATGAGTTGGTTCTAGCATTCAATCTCTGATTTGCAAAGGCATTAAGAGATATCCCTGAATACATAAGACCAAATGATGTTGAATGTTTGGTTGTGTATTTAGGAGCATTTTGAGAGTAAAATGGGCTTCTTGTTGAGAGATAAAGAGCCTGCAACATTACTTCAAGCATATCAAACTACCATGGATATTGAGAACAATTTGAAATACTCTATGATGAAATGGTATCTAGTTGCAAGTGTTGGTTATCCCAACACACCTCATGCAAATATAATTCAAGAATCAGATAATGCAAATGCTTGTCAAGATGAAAATGCTTCTACTATTATGACTTCTTCTTTATCACATTATGAAGACCATAGTGAGCTCCAAATTGAATCTCAGCAAAATTTGAGCAATGTTGATTAGTAATCTTTTGTGCAAGAATTGTATGAGATGAAAAGACAAGAGGGAGAATCACCATATAAGCTATTTTTGAGATTTTTGGATGCTTTGATAGAAGTCCCAAAAGATTTCAAACCTGAAGATGTTGTGTACATTGATTTGTTTTGTGAGATTTATGAACCTGGGTTGAGTACTTTTCTAGAGGAATTGAAGCCCCACAACTTTGACCAAGTACCTGATTGGATAAAGATTGTAGAATCAGCCAAGTGTGGTTATGCACAAAATGTGGATTCTCAAAATGTAAACAATAGCTATCCTCTTGAGGAAAATGAAGTTCCATGTTGTATGGATGAAGATGAACATTATAATTAGCTTACAATCAACACATGTGTAGATCCACATAACAACAATGAAGAAAGTGATACAGGTATGTGCAGGATCATGATGGGCCAAAAAGTGGCAATATGTAAGTGATAGGATGGCCCGTGTGGCTAATGAATTTTTTTTACCCAAAATTGATGAAATGAAAAGGGTTTTTAAAGGATATTCTCAACTTTCCACCAATATAAATTATGCTTTACTTTGAATTTGATAAATAATTATTATTAATCTTTTATTTGACTTACGACTAAAGTCCTAATTGATAGGCTAATTGAAAAACATCTATAGATTTCGAACGGTATCACATTTTTTGAATCCAAAACATGTGTCACATTCTATGGTTCATATACTATAGGATTAAAAAAAGAAAAAATAAATTTCATGAAGTTTTGACCAAGTTAAGGTGGTTAAACATACAAGTTTTTATATTTTTTAAAAGTTGTAATAAAAGAATCATAATTAATTATTTACTTGGAAAAAAATTACAAAAAAATATGCATCACATCTGGACATGAGTCCTCTACTTGTATTTAAAATACTATAAAAAAATATTATCATTTTATTATGGTTAGGGTGGTCAGATAGACACCTACTTCTTATTTTTCCCTAAAATTTAAGTACTCTGCATTGAAATTTCAAATTTTCACCAAATAGATTTTTTTTAAAAATAAACCTAGTAGTTTAGAAACTACATTCAATTTGCTACAGATTCTATTCTTACTTATTTTGGAAATAACATAGATAACTTATTCAAATTTTTACGTCAAGTTGCCTAACTCCGATTTTTCTGAATTTTTTGCCACTTAAGGGCCCATTTTTTCCATAATGATATTGCACATACCCATACATGGGATGATAACAAAGTGAATATGTATGATTGCTTCTCTTGTGATATCTCAGATGAAGGAGATGAAAATGGCATACAAAGTGCTACTTCATGTCATGTTGTGATTAGCGATTACAATGCATGTGTTGTTGATATTTCATTACAAAATAGTGATTATGATCCTGAAAGTGCAACCTCAAGCATTCATTTCGAAGATTTTAAACATGGTTTGTGTAGTGATGATTTTTCTTGTGATGAAAATCATGATGAGGTTGATGGGTCTAATTGCTCCTTTGAAGATTGTGATTTTTTTTCTAAGGATGATGTAGAAGCATATTCCTCATTTGAAAAATGTAATGGTATAGATGCTCAAGATGTCACTTTTCCACAAGTGAAGGAAAAAATTGTGTATGGTGAATACATGGAAGGTAACTCGGGTTCACTATCAGGGTATGTGCGGGATCATGATGGGCCAAAAAGTGGCAATATGATGGGTATGTGGCTGACGACTTTTGTTTTACCCATAATTGATGAAACGAAAAGGGTTTTTAAAGGAGAGTCTCAAATTTCCACCAATAAAAATTATGCTTTAGTTTGAATTTAATAAGTAATTATTATTCATTTTCTATCCAAATTGTGACTAAAGTCCTGATTGATAGATTGATTGAAAAATATATATAGCTTTCAAACGGTATCACATTTTTTGAATCCAAAACATGTGCCACATTCTATGCTTTGTATACTATAGGATTAAAAAATGAAAAATTGAATTTCATGAAATTTTGACCAAGTTAAGGTGGTCAAACATACAAGCTTTTTATATTTTTTAAAATTTGTAATAAAAAATTCATAATTAATTATTTACTTGGAAAAAAATTACAAAAAAAAATATTATCATTTTATTGTGGTTAGGGTGGTTAGACAAACACCTACTTCTTATTTTTTTGCTGAAATTTAAGTACTACTGCATTGAAATTTCAAAGTTTCACCAAATAGGTTTTTTTTTTTTTAAACAAACCTAGTAGTTTAGAAATTACATTCAATTTGCTACAAATTCTATTCTTACATATTTTTGAAATAATATAGATAACATATTCAAATTTTTACATCAAGTTGCATAACTCTAATTTTTTTGAATTTTTTTCTACTTAAGGGCTTGTTTTTTCCATGATGATCCTGCACATACCCATCAATGAAGCATGTTCATTGTGCAAGTGATGTAGAATTTCAAGATAAGGAAGTGTGTGTTTAGTATGTTGATTCAGAACATAATGCTGAATGTGATAAACATGTTGATGAATGTGCTCATGCCCCTACTACTCATGATTGTTCATATGAAGCAGAGATGGAGATGTTTGTGATACATGAAGAAGATGATGATATACATGGTGATGAAATAGGAGTTTCAATTTGGGCTGATCAATTAGCACATTGTGAGAAATATATGGATTTTAAGTCAACACTATTACCCATTGATAATATTGAAGAGTTTGCTAATGACAGTAAGGTTTCAGATTGTGTTGATACTGCAGAAATTCTTGGTCCATGTATAGAGTAGCCAAGAGGTGAAAATAATGGTGAATTTCATAATGATGAGTGTGAAGTTGAGTACAATTGCTTCTTGTCTGATACTCTTGATCTTCATAGTGTGAAAATTGACATGTTTCCATCCCATGTAAAAGGAATCTACGTGAAATAAAATGAAGAGCCTAGTTCTATGGCTAATGAGGAGTTTTCAACTAGCAACGAGTCTTTTACTTTTGGATCAGCACACATATCAACAGATATTACACATGAGGTTATTAGTGCACATGGTTGTTTTTCTACTGTCCCTGTTGATGTTGATTTGCTTGAGCCTACACGTGAAGTATTTCACTTTGAGTTGAATGATGATGTAAAGAATGCATCAAAATATTTTCTAAAATATGAGATGAGTGCATTTACTCATTTCTTAGATGATAATGATGCATATGATCCTTGTTTCCATGACAGTAAGGTGTGCACTAATGTACTTGAATTGAGATGTCAAAAGATGTGCCTATGTTGCAGTGATCAGTACTAGGATGCTCCTGAATATGCATCTTTTGTCTTTGACATATTTGAAGATGATTTGCATGACACACAACAAGTTTTTTATGAGAGCTTTTAATTTGATGTGCAAACTAATTTTGATGTCAAAGTTTGTGATGTCGAAGATCAAATGGATTATGAATGCTTCTACTTCTTAGTTCAAGCGAATGAGCATTCAGTGGAATATGAAAATGAGCTACCCAATGTAAAATGTAACAATGATTATGATTTTCAATTAGTGTCTGATTGCATGTTGCAGATTGATAGAATTGTAGGTGACATTGGAAAGCACAGTGATATAGTAGGACATGTCAGTGATCTAGCTAGTTTGTGGGTTCTCTATCATAATGTTCTCATATTTGGCCTATGATAGACATCACAGAACCGAGTGTTTGATAGGGGCAAACACTGACTTCACATTTTTCATTTGGTTGCCTGGGTGTCACCAAATGAAGTTAAAATAGAGAATGAATAAAGGAGTAGTTTCAGAGTACCCAATGGAATCAACTTTTGGTCTACTTCCCCAGAGATCTAGAATCTTGCTATGCCCATAGGGGGCATACATCCCCAGTTGGAGCCACTGTTGGAACTCTCAAATTTCTCAAATTTGAAGTGCCCATTTTGAAATTCTTGCCTTTGCACTTTTAGAAAAGCACCTGAGAAATCTTCTTGAATGGCCTACTTTGGAGGGTCACAATTTGATTCCTATTGATTTCCAAGAAAAACCCCTTTGCACACCCACTCGTATGTCATATGTGAACAAGCATGCCAATTTTTAGCTTCTTAAAATGAGTTTTTTTAGGGTTTCAAAAAGCGAAGTAGGAGGGTTTTGACACTTTTTTGCTATTTGCAAATTCAATTTTACAAAGTTGCCTCCCGTTCAAGCTTGCATTTTGTAGCTAGATGACTATCAAGTCAAATTGACTGTTGTTCTAAATTATCCATGTGAAAATGAACTCCCATTTCAGATTTTAGAGCTTTATGAGTTGATTTGCTATTTTTAACAAGTCAAAACCAAATGCAATTTGTTCAGTTTTGCACTTGTATTTTTAGAAACTTTTCTAAGGGGTCAACTTCGACCTTCAATAACTTTTGATGAATGATAATTCAAGAAAATCCCTTTTTCACATGTGTTCATTGTGCCAAACTGAGCTAGTAAGTCTAGTGGTAGCTTTCCAGGAGTTGATTTGGTATGTTTGCAAAGAGGTGATCTCTTGGGTTTTAACTAATTTAGGGCAACTTTTCCAGCAAATATCGTTTACTTCGTGACTCTTTTTTTTGAGCAATCTTTTGCATCACATTCTTGGGTCTGATTTTTACATGCCTACAAGTTTTGATGATTCCAGGAGGTCATTTGACCAATTTTCAAAGCCAATTCCAAAGCCCACTTGGTCAATTTTCACCATTTTGCAGAAGTGCCTGAAAGCAAGTTTTAATGAAAACCCATTTCATATTTTCATGCTAGATGCATTCTAAAGCTGCCTAAATTCAATTTGAGAATAAAATTTGTTTGAAAAAAAAATAAAAATGAGTTGGGTCCACAAGGGACCCGACACGAGTTGCATAATGGAAGGTGGTTTTCACTAAATTCAACATGGGATATAGTCATAGCATTTTTATCTTGTTGAGTTGTTTGATCAACTGCATGGTACTGAAATGGTAAATCTTTTATCATGCTAATATTGTGCAATTTTCCTAGTTGTGAGGATGCATATGTATTATCTTGTTGCTTAGGAAAAGTTTCAAGTTGGATCCAATTAAATGTAGATGTAATTGGGATGCATTTTGAATGGTTGCAGTTCACCAAAAAATGTAGGCTTGCTTGGTAATATGAGCTTAAAATAGTGATTGGATCAGAGCAAGAGAAAAAATAGATGCCACACAAAGCAAATCAATAGTGGGCATCCAGTAAAGCATAGAGGAAACGTTAGGGAGCCCTTCAAGATGAAATTCAATGCAAAATGAATGTATTGAAAAGATCTTAGAGATTTTCTGGAAAATGCATCTGGCAGAAGACATGATTGAAACATATACAAAATGAGTTTATTGAAAAGGCTTCAGAACCTCTAAAGGAGATCCCAAAACCTTTGCCACCAAAATGGCATGGATTGTAGGGTGTTAGAGTTGCTTGATGTAATCAACATGATCATGAAGAGGGTGATAGAATGCATACAATGGAGCAACAATAAAAGACCTTAGAAAAATTTTAAGCAAATTTTGTTGCAAAGAGCAGCCACATGCTAGAAGAAGGGACACCATTGTACATATTAGAGAGGGGATCACAAAGACATGGCACACATTAAATGGGCATAGCCATCTGACAAAGCAAAGGTAATGAATGCAACCCCACACACTAGTTAAACAACGCATGAACTTTTTGATACAATCTCTCAAATAATGTGGTCTCATGGAACACATGAATGGAGGGAACTAAGGAAGCATTAAGCAACATAAAATGGATTTGTTCAGATATCCTTAAGAAACTTTCAAGCAAACATATAATGACTAGAACCTTGTTAAATAGGGAATACCACGATGGCAACACACAATGCATTATTTATTGAAAATACTTTGCAAGCTTTGGGGAAAATGCATTAGATGGAAGGGGCCAAACTCTATGCATCTGGCTTGAACTATATGAAGCTATGGTGCCAACATAAACAAAGAAGTCTACACACCAAATGATTTAGTGAAATTCTAAGGAAAATGTATTTAGAGAGGGGTGTTGTTGCCTACTGAGGAGAGGGCTTGAACCACATAGGGAGAAGGTAATGGAGGTCCTTTAAATAACAAAGACAAGGTATTGAAATGGATGGGGTGTTATCACCATTCAAATATAAAATGAATGCGTTGAAAAGCTCTTAAAAACTTTGAAATAGATGCAAATAATAGAAACACCAAGGTGCAACTAGTGAGGTAATGAGTAGGGTACACAAAAAAATTATTTATTGAATAGAATTTAAAAATTCTAAAGCCCGCACTAAGGAGACATGGCTATAGAGCATGTGCACACAAAAAAAAATTGATAGACTTGTGAAACTTCCAAACAAATGCAAATGTTAGTTGTAAAGGCACAACCAGTAATTTGAAAGGCACACATCAGATAGAATGGATCAAGTGGAAAGACTTTAGTGATTTTCAAGCAAATGCAATAGGAAAATGTGATAGGAAGAATTGTATTGGTTGAATATTTCTCAAAACCTTTAAGCAAATGCATTTGGAGAGGGGCTTAATGGAGGAAGCCTGCACCTAGCTAGTTCAGAAAATGTATTTGTTTGAAAAGCCTCAAAAACATTCAAGCTTGCACGACAAGAAGGAAACCCCATGAAGGTGTAGAGCTCGAGCAGAGAGAATGTGAATGAAAAGAAAGAGTTAGGGAAAAAAACTTGAAACAAGAGGCAGAAACAAGATCCAACGAATGAGATGAGAGGGAAAAATTCAGCAACATCTTAATTGTTTCCCCCTGGGTCATGCCTTTAACATGTACATGGGTTAATTCCCACGTGATTAGCGAGATGTTGACATGTGGTGAGTGTGGGCCAAGGTAGATGCATGGGTAAAGTTTCAAAAGGAAAAGGTTTTTCAATGACCCCGATGATAATTATTTTTAATGTTTTATTTTCCTTTTTCAAAGGGTAAAGCATTTAAAAGGATGAAACATGCCCGACAAGGTGTGAGGTTTAAATATTTCAAATATTTAAGTGAGAAATTCCTCATAAAAGAGGTGGGCCCGAGGATAGATGAAAAGGAAGGAATTTTTAAATGCACAGTATAAAATGAATTCCCCACATGGAGTAAATATCATCCATTGTGATATTTAAATTGCTTTGTTTTAAAGCTAAATATTGTAGGTTTAAAATGGAGATGAAATATTTGGCAAGGGAAGGGGAATTTAAATTAAATGTGAAAAGGTGAAATGCATGGGGGATGTTTAAAATAAAAAGTTTATTGTGCAAGTGAATTATTCATGGGAAGTGAATAAAGTAAAACGTGGTGCAAGGAAATAAAGTGAATTTATTTACTTTATAGATTGACAATGTGTGCTGGGAGATAAATGTGAGAAAAAATATTAAAGTTATAAAACTTTAATATATGTGAGTGAAATAAAATAATGTGCAACTCCAGTTAAAAGAGCATAATATAAAACTTTCATGGAGGGAAGAGATGCTTTTCACATTGCATGTAAGATAATGCAAATTATTCACAAGGGGAGTGTAATTTTTTTGTTTCATAGGTGCAAAGATAGTTTGTAGGAAAAATTTGTTGATGCAAAGGGAAGAGAGAGGAGATATTTTGACTTGCTACCGATTAATGGCAGAAGAGCCTGCATTGTGTCTACATAAAGTTGGTTTTAGGGCTACTTTAGTTTCCCTTTTATTCTCTTCTCTCAGTGTAAAGGGTTCTAATTTTGGGTTCCATATTTTTGGAAGCTCTGCAAGGTAGGCAGAAGCTCTGGGTAGATTGTAAAGTTAGGATGATTGTAACTGAGTCACTAATCTGAAAGTGTGTGTTATGAATTATGCTTTCATGTTTATTTTAGCTGATAATTGTCTCCATAGCTAAAATGTACTGCTCTTTTGGATTCAATAATAAAATTATCCGAGTCTTTTCATGCACATTTGTTTCATTTGAGTTACATCTATTGTTCCTTTCTATTCTGAGAATGGTGTAATTGCTTTAATAAATGAAAAATTGCATTCTATTATTGCCTATTGTTTAGGGGATAGTGTAATTGCTTAAGCAAATGTGACAAGAGTTTTATGTTTCAGGTGGATCTATAAGAAGAATTATTAGATAAAGCTTCAGTGGTCTAGTTGTCACAATGTGATAACATTTTCAAATACCTTCAAAGCATGTTTAACACTATAGGATGAAGATCTTGTTATGTGACTCTATAGCCCATTTCATGGCACTGGTCCATTATCATGATTTTGTTTTTTTCAGTTTGGTCCCAATTCTTTAAATCTAAAATCATTTCAATTCTATATTTTGAGTTATGTGTTTTCCTTGTTCTCTATGTTGGTTGATGAATTTCATTCAATGTCTTAGCCAATATTTAGTGATAATCTAGGTTTCTCAGCATAATTCTGTGAGACCATTATCTGTTAAGAAATATCCCATTCAATATTTGTTTGAATTTGTAGATATTGCTGAAGGGTCAACCCCTAGGTCTTACAGAGCCTGAAGTGTAGGGAAATGTGTTCTAATTCCTTTTCCTATCAGTTGGCCAAATCCCTCATTGAATCTTATCATTAGAAAGTGGATAGCCTATAGGATTCATTAGATTGGTGTGATTTGGAGCACCAACAATAGGATTGCCTCACCTGAAATGAAGAATTTTCAATGCGAATTTTATTTGCATAATTATGTTGTAACTAAAGACCATGATTGAAATCTGCTATTGTATGTTGGGGATGTCCAATTGAGGGCATTTATGTCTTAGGTACAAAATGAGATTAGTTAGGGACAACAACTTTGGGCTTATAAGAAATTGGAGTTTAATATCCCTCTACCTAATAGGGATGAATCAAGCAACCCTAGGGATATTTACAGAGAATGGCAAAAAATGCTTCTCAGACCAAGTTATTGCAATAGGATTATGCCTTGGATTGAGGCAATTTATAGTGAGTATGAGGTAAAGACATCAACAAAGGAGGAAACCATGAGAAGATATTTATCAAAAAGATGGAATAGCCTAACTAATGATCTTAAGCAAGATGAACCTTATTCCATCCATAATTATGCTACAACACTAAAGAGGACTGATAGATATATTCAAATTGGGAGAACACAGGGGTAATCTTGGCTTCCCTTGACTTTCTAGCCACCCATGCTCATGTGGCTTGTGCCAAGCTTTAGATTCTACCAGTATGACATTGCTACAAAAAAGAAGAGATGGAGAAAATTTGATAGATTAGGAGGATTCTATTGGGATCTTGACTCACACATTGCAACCACTAATGTTGGACAACTACCAGTTGCAAATTTCAGAGATTTGACCAAGCAAAAGAACAAACCTTCCCTTGGTGGAGGACTAACAAAATGTTAGGTTGCGGGGAGTGACGAGCCTAGTTTTTGGTCCAATTTTGGGTAGAATCTATTGTTTATTTTCTGGTAGATTTCATGGAATTTGATGTTAAAAGTTGGTATTTTCATAATGTTTCCCTCAAACCATTGACATTGGACTTAATCCTATCTCTACAAGCTTTAATTGCATTTGACATATTATGTGAGTTATCTATATTGATTTTTCATGTGGTTAATGAATGTTCTTTAAGGTAGTTATAGATGTGCAGTTATTATGTGTACTAACATTGCCATTCATATTTAATATGCTAAGTTGAGGAAGACATTGCTAATTGGGTATGCACCATAACCTCCAACAAAGGAATCGCTCCAAGTCGAAGGAGGCCAACAACTGAAGATTCTTCATGCAATTGAATGTAACCATCTTTTCATGTAATTTAATGATTGAGCATGCATGGGCATTATTGTTGTGCTGAATATGCATTTGGACCTACATGTTTGACTAGATTCCATGCACGCATAACCGCCATTGATCCACTTTCCTTGTTTTCCCTAAATGACATCCCTACCAGTCATGGAGTTGACTGTCTTGTTTAGCTAATAGTATAAATAATGATCTGATGCTCCTTCTTTAGAAGGTTGCATGATTTGATATTATACTTACACTTTCCAATTTTTAGTAACATAGATACATTACTCTTTTGTACTCATGCTTTATAGTGAATAAAATAAATTTTTGAGTTTGAGCATATGATTTCTCTTTAGTTTTAGAGGATACTTATCCAGGGGGGAAATTGGCGAATAATCAATCTTCTTATTTTAGCATTAGTTTAGTATTACTTGTTGTTAGTACTTAGAATCTGGCACTGACTATTCCTACAACAACTAGAATTCCATTATATGATTGTTCCTGTTGCCAAAGAGGACATAGTAGTTTCCTATTTTTTGCTCAGATTTTCATTCATGTTATGCATTTCATCTTAGCATAGTCATTGATTGATGTTCAACATTTGTCTCATTCCTTTAATTCCAAGCAATTTACTTTCAGTATTGTGTGTTCCTTAGTTGTAGAATGGAATGGCTACTTTTAGTTCCTAGTGCACATACTATGCTAACCCATTTCAAGTTCACGTCCCTAGGTTGAAAAGTTAAATGCACCTTCATGATGATTGAAATAGCTATTCAGGTTGGATTTCCAATCTCTAAATCATGGCTGTGATGGCTTAGTTATTAAATCATTGTAGGAGGCCAACACTTTGTTCCAATCTTTGAAGTCTGTGCAAATGCAAATGCCCCTAGTGGGCTTTGAAATAGGTATGAGGTTTGATACCCATTCCAGGTAATCAATTGGCCATATGACCCCTGCATCAAGGAGTTTTTGTAGTTCCATTTTGACCAACAAGGCTATCTGGGGATGCATTTTTCTAAGCTTTTGTCTCACTGGCTTTGCCTCAGGATATACTGCTAGATGATGAACTATAATTTCAGGATCAAGACTAGGCATATCTACGTAGGTCCATGAAAATTTCTCCTTTCTCTCTTTTAAGAATTTAGGTAGGAGCTCTTGTTCTTTTGTTAACAATGATTCAGAATAAAAGGTGATATGCGGTGTTTCCTTTGATCCCAAGTTGACTGGGTTACACTTCTTCGCTAGAACTATTGACTTATCTTGATGTAGAGAACTATGAGGAAGATTGAATCCCCCATCCTCTGACACCTCAAAGAGGTTTTCATTGTTAGATATGTCCTTTGTTTTTACTATTTCTAGGTCTGAAAGTGCCACAGTTTGGTTTTCACTTAAAGACCTAGAGATTATTCTCATATTTTCACTTTTGCAACTAAGGGATTCGATTGTTTCTCCATAGTAGGCATGTGTGTCTAACTCAATGTCAAATCCTACTTTGTGATCTCCAAATGGTATATTATCTCACAATCCCATGAATTCCAAGAGTGCCTCATCATTTTCAAACGTGTCTAAAATTGGTGGTCCTCATTGGTCATAGTCGATGAGTTGGGGATAAAATAACTTTATCTCATTCTTTTGGTTGTTTAACTCAAAGGATAAGGTGTTAATCATAAAGAGGAAATAATCTTCAAACAACATGGGTAGATCCATAATAGGGTCCTTGTCCTCACTACACACATCAGTTATGTCAAAGGTAAAGTTATCTATGACTTGTCCTATGTATACGGGTAACTAGATCTTGTTTGTTGACAACTGAGGAGGTTTTTTGACCTTTTTAACTGGGGAAATTCTGCCAAGTATGGTCACCTTTGGAGGGGTACATCTGAGACCAAGATTTCTTAAATGCTTCTCAACAATGATAGGTTCAAGGAGACCATTATTATTCTTCCCAAGTTTCTTGTTTCTGTCACAGCCCATGCTAAGCATCATTTTTAGCCCTTTACTATTATCATCCATGGAAAGATCAATCATGGGTTGGTTGTCTTGGTATAGTAGACTTGATGGGTCTTCTTCCACCACTTCTCAGCCTAGGTCCCCCCAATTCCTGAATCTGGAAGGATTTGCTTTGAAATTTTGGGATGAGGAGAAATTTAGATGTGGTTGCTCATGCAACCTAGGAGATTGAGGTAACTCTCCTACCACAAAGGCACCTTTCTTCATTTTGTAATCCCCACACGCATTTTCTTGGATAATGACCTTGATATCAGAAATGGAAGGGATGGCGGGTGTCTTTGTCTCAGATGTGGAGGCCAAGGTAGATAGGTCCACATATGGAGTTGAGGGGCCTTCATCATTCTTTGGAACTTGGGGGATTTGGTAGTATTTAGCTTTCAGATTCTTGCAATAGTAAAATGGTTCAAGATCCCCATGGACAGTGACCTCTTGCCCTTGATGTTGGAACTTGACACACTGGTGGAAAGTTGAGGCAATGGATTATGTCCCATGGATCCATGGGTACACTAGAAGGATGTTATAATGGATAGTGCCTTGTGACACTCTTTCCTGATCATCATATGCTCTTATGGTTATACCTTTTCCTTTTTCAACAACATCCTCAAAGAAGCCAAAAAAATTTATTAGCTTAAGGGTGCAAATATTCAAACCCGCACCTCCATCCACCAAGAACCTTTTGACTTTGTTTTTATAGATGAAAGCTTCAAGATAAAGTGCATGGTTGTGAGATGGTTGGGTTGGGAGGTCCTAATCAAAAAATTTCAAGAGACGAGGTGTAGTGAGGTGTCCAACCATAGCTTGGAATTGTTCTACATCAAGATCCATGGGAACAAAGGATGTGGCCAATGCCTCTCCTAGGATCTTTCTATGTGCAAGTGATATTTTCAGCAACTCCACAATGGATATCTGAGCGGGGGTTCTATTCAATTGGTTCAAGACATTTTACCCACTAGGAATGGATTTTTGGATTTGAGCTAGATGCCCTAGATGGCTGAGATGGTTTAGCAATGGTCACTTTCACGCCTCTTATGGTGAATCCACAATCGGCTTGGGCTCCATTGATAATGATAGAATTGACCCATTCATCTAGTGATGCAACAACATGGTCATACACATGGTTTACACTTTTGTACATGCCTTTACTATTGTCATTTTTTCCCTTAATGTGATTGGGCATCTGATTCGTGTAAATATTTAGGTCATGATTCCCTAGAGGTTGTTCCACATTTATGATTTTGTCATAAATGAGGTATTGGATCAAGTTTTTGAACCTCATGCAACTAGCAATTGTATGCCCCTTGATTTTATGGAAATTACAAAGGTGATTTTCATTGTACCATGGTGGTTTCACTTGGATTTCTTGATAGTTCTCATAGGTGGGGATCATGGTGAGTTTTTCTTGCACTAGTTTATTCATGATGGATTCAATTGGTTACCCAAGGGTTGTGTATCTCCACTTGGGGAAATATTTGTTTCACTGGGGTGGTCCCCCTTGGTTTTTCAAATTATTCACCATTTTATTGTTTGGTTGTTGTGTTATGATTTTGGCTTGTCAATTATTTTGATTGTTGGTTTGTGGTTGTTGATATGTCTATGTGTTCTACCTTGGGGCACTTATCACAATGTTGGCATCAACAATGCCATCATTAGTAACATTTCTATTCTTGGCCCATGTTCAAGGTTTTTCATTGTAGTTGGTGGATGGGCTTTTGTCTTGATATGTAGGTGTTCCCCCTTGTGAGATTAGGGCTCATTTGATGTTGAGCACCTTGGGGATCAACTGGTCATATGTGGTGATGTATTGCATCTTTAGATGAAAATACAAGGCCCCCTCAAGGTTGGCGATGATGGTACATATTTTTTGTTCCTCTGGCATGGCCCATTTACTTCTATTGGCTTTGGATTTCCATCGTTGTAAGAACAAAGCGAATGACTCCCCCCTGGATTGCTTTAGAGTGGATAGCTCTTCCAGACTCACATCCATCCCTATGTTGAAAGAATATTTTTTGATGAATGCATCAACAATTTCTTGGAATTTCTTGATTCTTGAAACGCGAGAGAACCACTCCATGGTAGGTCTTTCCAAACTGCGAGGAAAAAATCACATTAGGTAAGTGTCATCATATGCGACTTCCATGCAATGTACTTGAAACTCCCTGATTTGATCTTTAGGGTTTCCCATCCCTTTGTATTTTTAAAATTTTGGGATTTTAAATCCTTGTGGAAATGGTTTCATTGCAATGCTCCCGTCGAATGGGTAAGGGAACAAGTTCTTTGGTGGTTTTGTTGTTGGGCCCATTGTTGTTGTACCAACAATGATTGTTGTTGGACTAGGAGTTGGGTTGCTTCATTTTTCTCTTGATATTGCTGCAATGCTTGCTGGTATGCTTGTCGTTGTGCTGCTTATTGTTGTGCTTGGTACTGTGGTTGATCTTGTACTTGATGAGCTTGATATTGTTCTTGAGCTTGCACTTGAGCTTGTTTGGGAGCTTGTGTAGCTTGTGAAACTTGTGCGACTTGTGTTTCTTGAGCAACTTGTGTGACTTGTTGTTGCAGCAAAAGTTGAACTTGCGCCTGGGTAGCTTGTTGTGTAGCTATTATAGCTTATTTATTTTCATATTATAGGAGTGCAGTTTGATAGGTTTGACAAGCTACTTGTAATGGCATGTATTGGTTTGCCACGTTTGGATTTGGTGGTAGTGATGGAGGATTTGGAATTGTTGTTTGAGTGATGATTTGGGGTTTTGTTGATGTGAGTGGTGTGATTGATATGGTGGGTCCTTGTGAGGCCATGTTTTGATGTATGGGAATTGATGGTGTTGTTTGGATGGATGCCACCTATTGTTGCGATATCGATGGCATATTCAAAGGATTTGATACACTAATTTGATTGATAATCAAAGGGCTTTTTTTGTTTGATTGATTTGTGATTTGGATGTTAGGTAGAGAGGGTTTCCCTAAACTAAGGATTGATGTGGATGTTAGTGGTAGTGGAGGTAGTGGTGGTGGAATTAGAGGTGGGATTGGTGGAAGTGGTGGTAGATTTCCTAGAGCAAGTGACGATGAGGCCCCAAAGAGTCATCCTTGTTCAAATAAACCCATTTTCACCAATTGGAAGAGAAACTTGTGTGTCAAGAGCATATGTTGGCATTGCATGAAAAGAGGATGGATTATTGGTGTCATAGAAGATGAGTGGAACATATTGATGCAGGGGATTTTGAGGGACAGTATTTGATGTTCTTGCAATGGTATTTTTGTCCAACTTTTTATTATTGACAAGGGGGTGCGTTTGAAGAGCATGGAGTAATGAACTCCCCTTGTTTACAATGGGTTGTGTTGTGGAAAGAGATGATTTGGATTGTGGAATGGGTTGGATGATGCCTTCAATGGGTGAGGTGAATGGTACAAGCAACATATTCTCAAAAGGTTTCTCCAGAATGGTTCTTATATCATAGTTAGAAGGGAGTTTAGCACCTTCTTTTTCCAATTCTAGCATGTATTGCGAAGTATTAAGTTTATCATGGTTTTAAAAATCCTATGATTTTTTGGGTTTTGGACCATTTCTATGATTTCATCATGTGTCATTCCCAAGACATTGTCGGTGATGTCTTCTACTTGACCCTCTTGAAGGTCTTGTGATACTAGAGGAAGCTTGGGTGGGTGATTGCTTGCTCCAATGGGATTGATTTCGAGAGTGGTTTGAATCAAGTCACTTGAAGAAGATGTTTCCTTGTTGGCTTCCATGTTCTTCTTGTGTTGAGATCTAGTTTGAACCATAAAATATAGATCAATTTTCAAGAATGTGGGAGGTAAACCTCTAACTCTTTAGATTGATCTAAACTTTAGGCAGATAAAAGAAAATTTAGGATGATTTAAAGATCAAAGGGTGATGATGAGACAAAATGATAAGGTGGGTGATATGAATGTTTTAACTCTTGAGAAATCTTGAAGGGGATACTATACTTTGGGACTTTTGGATTTTTGACTTTGGATTTGATCTTGGTTTGACTTGATTGGGATTTGGATTTGGTTGAATTTGATTTTTGTTTTTGGATTTGGATTTTTATTGTGGATAATGAACAAATAGATCCTAAGATGTTGGATGTTATCTATGGGATAAAATTTCTCATGAGATGATAATTTTGACTAAGTGTAAGGAGAAGGATGCCTTTACACACACCTAGCTAAAATAGGATGACTTTGGTTTTTGGATTTTGATTCAAGGATTTGCCAAAAGTATAGTATAGAGGATTTTTTCAAGATTTCCAAGAGTCGTTGGTGAGATGATTTTGATTGATGTTTTGAAGATCGGTGGAGGTTTATTTTTATCCTATGTGTTCCTAAAAAGACTCTTGTTTACAAGACCTCGGTTTTGAAGAACATGCTTTTACCTCCTATGGGAGATACTCAAACCTTTGAAAAGGTCTTGGATTTTGACAATAGTAAAATGAGTACAAATTGTGATTGTTTCTTGATGCACATTTGTAAAAGTTTAAGGTCAATCTTTCTCTAAATTCATAAAGCATGGACAAACATTTCTTACAAGCTTTTTGACTAAGGCATTTGGACTTTGGTTTTCAATTTTTTTTCTTTCGAGAAATCATTTAGAAGAGCACATGTGTGGGGTACAATTGTTCTTATCTTTTCTTAATGAATTCTTTTTACCACAAACAGTCTCTTGATTAGCTTTTCAAACTAGATTTCTAATGTCCTAACTTCTTCTCATCCCACAAAATGCATTATGTGGAAATCAAGGAAGTCAAGGAAAAAGTTCCCTAATGTTGACTTTACTAAAATAAAATTGAGATGTAAATTCAAATACTTAAAATCATGTAAGGATAGAATCCTAAGGCAAGAAATAGCACTTAAATTTTATCAAAGGTATTTTCTCCTCCTAAAGGGTTGAAATTTGGTGTTCATGTTGAATGTTTGTTTCCCAATGTTTTAGATCCAAGAAAAGTGTTTTGATTCCAAAATGATGCACAATCCTAAGATACAATGAGACAATATTTGTTGAGTTCCCACTTGGATAAATACAACTACACCTACTCTTAGTAGATGATTAGATGCTTGACCACACTGGTTCCCCTCCACAACACACACTTCTCAGTTCAGCCAAGTATCAATACCCATGAAACTCCCATGGCATACTTCTCATCTCTACTAAGAGCCATAAAAATGTGGGACATCTTTAGAACAACCATTCTTGAAAAACAAATAGATAATGATTTGGACTTCTAAACAAAAGGTTCTAATATAGGCATATCATTCGTGGGGGATCATCCATACGAAAAGAGACTATTACTTCCCTTCTTTTTAGAAAAATCCTTATGATACTTGAACTTTCCTCAAGTACCCAAACTTATATACCGGGTGGAATTCGCTTGGTTTTAGCATGTTCTCGGTTGGGTCGTTCCCTGGGGTGATTACTTTTTCCCACCAAGTAGGCCCTCTAAGGATAAACAAAAGTGAGCAAGCATATGCATAGTTTGATCAATCTTCGTTGAGAAACAAAGAGAGAACACACAAGATATACTTAACTCACACTCACAAACTTTGTTTAATCTTAAGAGCCCAATTGAAATGTGGAGGCAATCTTTTATGCAACTTAATGTCACCAAAAAGACTTTTGAGTCTCAAGATTTCCGTGAAGCACAAGATAAGTGCATATGCCTTTTTAAATGAGATTACTTTGAAAATAAGATGACAAGACACAAAGGACACATGTTCATTTTACACCTCAAAACAATAATGGATTCTTTTTAAGCACCAAGATGAAGTGTGAAGTTTAATCGATCAATTTTAATCCCAAATCGAAAAGCTAATAAGTTTCTAAGTTCAATTTTAACCAACTTGAAGAGATCAAATCAATGGTAAATTTTAAACCCCAAAACTAAAGTGAGTTGGCCTAAAATAGAAAACAAAAGCAACAAATAGAAGCCCTAAGCATTTAAAAATGCTTTGTCAATTTCAAGTTTGATGCTCAATTTTCTTCAACTCTAAAATTATTTAAATATTGTTTCTTATGCTTTAGTTTTGCAAGTTCTTTGTGCAAGCAAAATTATTCTTTCTTCCTTTTCCTATCAAGAAAGAAAACACACAAGAATCAAGTTATCATTTTAAGCATTGACTTCAAACAATAGAATGATTTTAAATGAAAAATACTAATGATTTTTTAACTAATGAATGAAGAATTTATAAGAATCTTGATTTCCACCAATCATAAAGAAAATACTAACTAGAAATAGAAAATTTGTTAAAAAAGATCAAAGTCTCCCTTGCTATCAATGCAAAAATCAGAAATTTAATGTGAATAAGTAAAGAAGCTAAAATAAATGAATTATATTTTAGCTCTATAAGAATTTCAATTCCTCTTATGTCATTTGTTTTGCATTGATGCTTTCTTGATCTCCTTCAAATAGACATGATCATGCCTTGTGTCTAAGCCTACGAACAAACTATTCATAGTTGGAATGCCAAAGGACTTCTTTCTCATTGGCCATAGTTGACATCCACACATCTTAAAGACTTTAGAGAGCTTCAAACTGCCTATGTGAATATTTCTACATTGCCTCCAAATTATAAATGTCCAGCCTATCTGGGTATGGCGTGGACTACAAAATTTGTTTTCTCTATGCCAAAAATTACAAACACCCCTTTGAATGGGTAGAGATCAAGCCGAAAGAGAGTAGCATAAGATACGATGAAGGAGGCACTAAAATTCTATGCAAGTCATGCTTAACTAAAAGGCTGTGACACATGTCAAAATTCTCTACCATATTTGCATGCTAAGAGGGCACAACCTACAATATAATTTAGCCTCAAATATAAGCCCTAGAAATTCTCAATGAATGCCCTCTTCACCAACCTTGAATGATAGAGAGAGATATTTGCAAGGTTCAAAAATAGTGGGCAGATAAAATATGTAGATGGTCTACAAAGTGTTGAAGGAGGCTGCACTAATCAATTTCGCACACACAAGACAATAGACCACAATGATGGAGTTGTAATCCTTAGCTCCCAAACACCTTTAAATGATGATAGAAGCTAGAGGTGTGGAGATTGTTGAAGCAACCACCTATGAAGAAGAATCATTTTAAAATAGTGCACAATACTCCATTAAAACCTACACCAAATCCCTAGCATTATTTTCTTAAGTAATTCAATTTTTTTTTGTTGAAATCCTGCAAGAGCAAAATAGCCACAAAATTCTACAAACACCAGCGACAATAAAATTCCATGAAACTTTCAAGTAGGCCCAAAATCCACAAACTTGCTTGCAAAAAGCCAATGAAATCCTACAAATAGGTCGTAATAGGCCACAATACATGTAATAGGTCAAATTGGTCAAGGTTTCTAAAATCTTAGAACATGCAAAACATCTATCTTAATGAGCAGATGAGCAAAGGGCCCTCCTTCAGGCACCATTTTGTAGATGTTAAAGTCTGAAAAATTCTCAAAACTTTAACACATTAGCATGTTAGTTATTCAAAACACAACAAATTAAACATCTCTATGAAATACTCCATCATGTTAAATATGCAACCAAAGAAACAATGAAACTAAACAAAAGCATATGAAAACATGATGCAAACTCTATCTCATAGTGGATTGGTGCTACTTTTATGTGGAAAGTAGCCCTTTTCCAACCCTTGATAAGCCTTCAAAATTATGAGCAAGATGGAAGTGATAAAGACGAATGTGTGTATAGTGTAGATGCATAAAATTGTGGATAGATTTCAAGTGGAGAAGGCCTCTATTTATAAGTTAGAGGTTTGAAGAATTGAAGAATTGCAAGGATGTGGGATTAAGAAAGGACAAATGAGATTGAGACATTTATCTCAATGCCAATGGGTAAGGATTGGTCACACTTTATATGTGTTTGTAAGAGGCACCAAATGCATGTTAGAGAGACATGAAATGCATGTGTTTGAATTGTTTTTCGGGGGAGAAATTGTTTGAATGAGAAAGTCAAATGAAGGAATATTCCCTTTTGAGAGGGAAAATTAGTTAATAATTAGAAATTTTGATTTTCATGTGCAAGTGGGTGGGTTAGTCAAGGGTTGAATTTGGCTGAGGTTGAGTCAAAAGCTAGAGAATGGGTAATTAGGATTAGGAGTTAATTAATCCATAATTAATTAACTTGGAGGAATTTAGGGGATTTGACATTTGATTTAAATGGTTTGATTTATTAAACTAGATAAGAAGACTTTGAGGATTTAATTAAATGAATTGATTTATTTAATTAAACAAGAGGACTTTGGAGATTTAATTAAATAAATTGATTTATTTAATTAAACAAGAGGACTTTAGTGATTTAATTAATTAAATATTTATTTAATTAAACAAGAAGACTTTAGAGATTTAATTAAATAAATAAATTTATTTAATTAAACAAGAGAACTTTAGTGAATTAATCTAAGAAATTACTTTATTTGATTAATAGAGGAAATGATGTTAATTGATTAGAATTAGATGCATGATTAGAATTAGATGCATGATGTTGATTAAGATTATTTGCATGTCTACAACATGATATTTATGTTTATTTTTATTTAAGTTTCTATAACTATTTAAAAGATTAGTAAATTTTTGTATTATTTTCCTCTCAATATTAGTGTAGGAAGTTGTTTTACTACCTTAGATTCCTTACAAGTGGTATGAGAGCCTAATCAACTTTGGTTTCAGTTGTGGGTTGTTGGGTTTTTTGAACTAATCTAGATTTGAGTGGGAGATTCTGTAGAAGACACTTTGTGATCTTGTTGCAGAAATTTTTAGATGGCAAGTTCATCAAGGGAAATAGAGGTGGATAAATTTTTTGGAATTAATTTTGAGATGTGAAGGCTAAATATTCAAGATCTATTGATAGATCGAGATCTATGGAATGTTGTTGATGATAATATTTCTAGACTTGTAGATCCTACTCAAGATACTAAATATGATGTTATGGATCATAAAGCCAAGGGTATAATAAGACTTTTCTTGGAAGAATCTATTTTAATCAATGTCCATGAGGAAACCTCTCTATAGAAACTATGGAAGAATCTTGGTGAGATGTATCAAGCCAAACCTTTAGTGAACAAGATTTTCTTGAGGAAGAAATTATATTCCTTGAGAATGGAAGAGGGTGGATGAATCACAGACTACTTGGAAGCATTCAATATGTTGGTGGCTAAACTGGAATTAATTGGTGTCAAAATGGATGAGGAAGAGAAATTTCAGATCTTGCCTTTTTCTTTTCCTAATTTATGGGATTCTCTTGTTATGCCTATTGGGAGTATTTATGTTATTTTTGAAGATTGAAGATATGGTGGATTCTTTTTTTTTTTTGAAGATATGAAGAGGAAGGTATCCATCAGTGCCAAGGATTCCATAAATGTTCATGAAAGATCTAAGGAAAAAGGAAAGAAGAATGAGAAGCGTGAAAAATACAAGTTCAAGGGGAGATCTAAATCTCCTAGAAAGTCTAAATTTATTTGTTATAACTATGGTAAGCCTGAACATGTTTGTAAGGAATGTAAAGAAGAAACAAAGAATAAAGGTAAAATATTTGATTCTAATTATAAGTCTTAGAAGGAAGATGGTGATACATTCATTGTAGCTTTGAAAACTAATACAGGTAATGACACATGGTTAATTAACTCGGGTGCATCTTTTCATATGACCTTAATAGAGATTAGTTTTTTTAATATGAAGAATTTGATTGAGCTATAGTGTACTTGGATGATGATTCTTATTTAAATATTTTTGGCCATGGTAAAGTTAAAATCAGGCTTCCTAATGGTAGAATACAAATGATTAATGGTGTATTGCATATCCTTGAATTAGCATGAAATTTGTTATCTTTGAGAAAACTAATAGATGTGGGTGTGTAGGTGGTATTTTCTAATACCTGGTGTAAGATGGTTAGTGGTGCTATGGTGATTACTAGATGTGTCATATATGGCACATTATATAAGCTTGATGCATGCACTGTTGAGTGCAATAGTACTTCTATGAAAAGAAAGTCTGTGGAAGAGGTGAGGGTTTACTCTTCAGGAGATGGTCATGTATTTTGGGTACCCAAGGGTGCTCTTTCTTCTAAATAAAATTTACCTACATATAAAACTATGTTATGCCACTAGAAACTTGGCCACATTGGAGAAAAGGTTCTAAGGACCTTGAAAAATAAAAACTTTGTTGAAGATTTGTCTTATTATAATCCTGAATTTAATTTTTGTGAGCATTTCCTTTATGGAAAACAAAACTATGTTTAATTTTACTCGTGTTCCCATAAATCTTGTGGTGTATTGGATCTTAGGTATTATGATGTGTTTGGTCCTATATATGTTCCTTCAATTAGTAAATCTATATATTATGTTTCATTTATTGATGAGTATACTAGAAGGACATGGGTATACTTTCTAAAGATTAAAAATAAAGGTTTTAGTTGATTTAAAGAATTTATAGAAATTTTTGTAGACTGATAATAGCAGTGAATTTTGCTCTAATGATTTTGATATATTTTGTAAAGATTTTGGTATTCATAGACATAAGAAAACTCTATATTATCCACAATAGAATGGAGTTGCAAAAAGAATGAACAAGACACTAATGGAGAAGGCTGGGAGTATGTTGAGTGGTGTTGTTCTAGAACAAAGGTTTTGGGTTGAAGATGTTGCCACTACATGTTACCTAATTAACAACTCTCCTACATCAGCTCTTGCTATTAAGATGCCTATAGAGGCATGGTTAGGTCTCAAGCCTTCATTAAGACATCTTAGAGTTTTTGGTTGTGAGACATATGCACATGTGACAAAGGAGAAGTGAACGAAGTTGGAGAAAAATGTTGTGAAATATATCTTCATCTAATATAGTTATGGTGTGAAAGGATACAAGCTTTGGGATAAATGTTGCAAGGATCAAATGATGATGATGTGATAAATGAAGGGTGAATTGTATGGATGTTTGTACTTTTTGAGAACTTTCAATCAATACTAGACTTTAGAATTTTTTATTTTGATTGGTTTGATTTGGATAATGAACTTGTAGATCTTGATATGTTAGATGGGATATTGGGATTAACTTGTCCAAAAGGGGTGTTAATTTAACTAAACGTGTGAGAAAGGATTCATTCCCACACACCTAGCTAAACAAGACGATTTAGATTTTGGTCTAAGGATTTACCAAAAGTCTAGTATAGATATTTCCAAAGTTCTAAAAGTTGTTTGTGAGATGGGATTTGGTAAATTTTTTGATAAATGGAAATGTCGGTTTGACCCTAGATGAACATAGAAGAACTTTGTTTACAAGACCAGGGTGTTGAAGGATGGTGATCGATGGGTCTGTGTGCCGAGCTAGGGCGTCCGTGCCCTAGCTCGTTCTCTACATCTGCGTGGTCCTATGTTGGGTGGGGGACTGTGTGTGTTTTTGGGGGTGTGGGATAACATTTTATTCCCCTCTCTCTTCTCAGCCACTTCTCTCTGTTCTTCTTGCGTGGGGAGATTGCTTCTTGGCATTGGGCGGTGTGTGGTGAGCTGCTAGAAGCTGTGCATGTTTGGTGTGGCTCGGGCCTTTGTGCCTGTATTTTCTCCTTCTGCATGGCCTCTTCTCAGAGGTGCCTTCTTAGCACACTTCCAACGTCTTGTTGTGAGCATGGGGTGGGGTTTTCGAAACCCTTGTTTGGATTTGTCTATCGAATGCTTGCATGCCCATTGTGGGCTAGGTATAATGCTGTCTGGGGAGGCCTTGGGTGCTAGCCCCAAAATGGATTTTCGATCTGCAATTGGTGAGAAGTCTCCTCTGCATGCTTCGAAGGTTTTCAATAATAATCTATATTTTTCAGAACCTTGGCTAGATGGAGTGGGCTCATCTAGTGGGGCTCGAATCACTAAAATCAATGGTTGTCTAGAACGCTGCAAGGAGAGGCCGAAACTTGTCATCCCATTAGAGATGGTTGTGGAGGATATCGAGTATTACTCGAGGCACTCTTTTTATTTTAAGTTTTTGGGTATGCGGATATCAATGCAATTTTTGGAGTCTTGGGCCCAACGGACTTGGATGCCAGAGGGTGAGATGGATATAAAGCTCCTAGAAAATAATTATTTCATGGTTACCTTTGACTGCATGGCTGACAGCAATAAGGTATTTGAAGGGGTCCCTATTTTTACAACCAGGTTGGTTTGTTTATTAAACCATGGCATGTTGGTTTTAACCTTGTTGAGGAGCTTCTGAATCGAGTCCCTGTGTGGGTTCGGCTTCCACGCTTTCCAGTTGAATGTTGGCAGGATGACATCTTGCATTTGTTAGGGTCGATGCTCGGGAAGCTGGCTGGTTCTTCGCAACAGACTCAATTTAAAAAGGTGATAACTTTTGCCCATATTTGTGTGGAAATTGACTTAAGTAAGCCATTCCCAGATTCTTTGGATATTTTGATGGGTCCTCACTCTTGGGTGCAGTCGTTGGACTATGAAACTCTCCCATTTCAGTGTCATCTCTGTCATGAATATGGTCACTTACAACGATGATGTCCAAAGGCTAGGCCTATGGTGCATCTGACTTCACAATCTGATCGCATCCCACCTAGGGAGGATAAGGGAAAGGATCCCATTCTAGGAGATGGGGTTGGTCTAGATGGCTTTGTCCTTGTAAGAAATCATAACAGAAATCAAGGTCAAAAGAGGACCTTGAAGGAAAGACAAGATGAAGAGTCCTTTAACAGATTTGAGGTTTTGGATGATCTTGGCTAACAGGAAGTGAATCCAAGCTTGGTGAATTTGGATCAGGGTATTGTGTGTTCGGAGCATGCAAATCCTCTTTTTGGGGTTTCTACGGATACACAAGTTACGGGAGATGTGCAAATGGTGACCGACCTACAAATGGATGGTCAGGTAGGGTTGGTTCCTGCTACTGAAATGAAGAAGAATGAGAGAGCTGGTACTATTTTGGCTTTGCATGTAGGAATGGATGCTGGGAAGAATATCAAGTCTTCTCCTTCTCCTTTGGGTTTCCATCAAAAGGATATCAAGAAAGGATTGGGGGAGAAATATTCAAAGCTTGGAAGGAAAAAGGACATGGAAAAGATTAAGTTAGCTAGGGAAACTTTGGTGGAGTCAGGGTCCGTTAATACTCTAGATTCACACTTCTCAAGCTCGTTGAAATGATTGTATTATCTTGGAATGCAAGGGGCTTGAATAGCAGCCTTTGACAAAAGGTTGTTCGCGAGTTGGTTAGAAGTCAATCTCCTGATGTATTGTTCCTATAGGAGACTATGTTATCTGTGGAATGTATGTTTGGTTTATCTCCTAACCTGTGGAGAAGCAGCGAATTCCAGTGCATTGGTGCTCAAGGGTCTGCAGGTGGAGTGGCTTGTCTTTGGAATCCTTGGAAGATCTGCCCTCTTTGGTGGATGTCCTACAAGTCCTCTATCTAAATGATTGCCTCTTGTTATGAGACTGGGGAGTCTATTCTCCTCTCCAATATCTATGCCCCTATTGAGTTTCAAGGTAAGCAACTTTTGTGGAGTCATATTAGATTTGTTCAGAGTATGGTTCCTTTTCTTCCATGGATTATGGCTGGTGACTTTAATGCTATTTCTGAGTTGGTTGAGAAGCGAGGTGGTATTGCAAGGTTGGAGCCTTCTGCGTTGCTTCTTCAGGATAACATATCTGCTTTGAATCTAATAGATGTAAAGCCTACTAATGGTCAATTCACCTCTAACAATCGTAGGATTGGGGATGCTTGCATCTCTAAAAGACTTGACTGGTTTCTGGTGTCTTGTTCTTGGGTTGGTGGTTTGTGTTCTTCTAGCTCTGAAATCTTGGATTGGAGAGGGTCTGACCATTGGCCTATCAAGCTTGTTGTCTCTTCAGTTCGTGTTACCCGGTCATCCCTTTTCAAGTTCCAGATTATGTGGCTCTATGAGCCCTCTCTTCATGACTATGTGGTCGAATGGTGGAGACATGGTAGACCCGCTTATGGCACAACAATGTATATTTTTTCTAAGCTTCTCCAATTTGTCAAATATCAACTTAAGCGATGGAACTATTAGTGCTTTGGGAACATTTTTCATGCTAAAGTTGCTGCCCAGGCTGAGCTGGATAGTATTACAAGGGTGATCAGGGAAGATGGTGTGACTGCCAATCTACTCCAAGAGGAGGCCAGGGCATTGAAAGTGCTGAAGGAGTGTGAATTGTGGGAGGAAGTATTTTGGAAACAAAAGGCTCGAATTGAATGGCTTCAAGAAGGGGATAAAAATACAGTCTTCTTCTTCAATTCGGTCAAAGCTAGGCACCATGGGAATTCCATCTCTGTTCTTGTTAATGACACTAGTGAGCACCTTTCCTCTTTTAAGGATATTTCATGTGAAGTTGTGCAGTATTTTATTTCCCTATTCAGGGAGGATTCTCAGGGGGTTGCAGATGAGGAGGCCCAAGTTTTGTCTTGCATCCCTTCTTTGGTTACTATGGAGATGAATGAGCATCTTATGGGTGATATCTCGATCGAAGTGCTAGAACACACGGTGTTCCAGATGAAGAAAGGAAAAGCTCCTAGCCCTGATGGATTCCCGGTGGAGTTCTTTCAAGAATTTTGGGATATTATTAAGTTGGACTTATTGGCGGTTGTCTAGGAATCTCAGAAGAATAAGCAGATGTTAAGGGCTCTGAATTCTACCTTCCTGGCTCTCATCCTCAAATGTGATGGGGCAGATAGGATAAGCCAATTTAGACCCATTTCTCTTTGTAATGTGGTTTACAAAATTATCTCTAAAATTATTGCTGATAGATTGAAAAAATGGCTTAAAGTGTTGATTTCTGAGGAGTAGAGTGGCTTTGTGGTGGGAAAACAAATTTTGGATGGGGTGATTATTGCCATAGAAACCATTCATTCTATGGATAGTTCCAATGATAAGGCAATGTTCATCAAGTTGGACATGGCAAAGGCGTATGACAGAGTTCGATGGTCCTTCCTTTGGAAGATTCTTGGTGCTTTTGGTTTTGTGGATGATTGGATTCAATGGGTCAGGAGTTGTGTTACTTCAGTCTCCTTTTCCATTTTAATTAATAGTGAGCCCTCTGAGCTTTTTGGTGCCTCTAGGGGATTGCGTCAGGGCGACCCGTTGTCCCCGTATCTATTTCTACTAC
Organism: Sequoia sempervirens; assembly: GCA_007258455.2. Classification (NCBI taxonomy): domain Eukaryota; kingdom Viridiplantae; phylum Streptophyta; class Pinopsida; order Cupressales; family Cupressaceae; genus Sequoia; species Sequoia sempervirens. Next base: position 126,183,452 of record VDFB02000017.1, on the reverse strand, counting down.
TTGTTGAAGGTTTGGGAAGGTTGTTGAGAAGGAACATGGAGAGGGGTCTCATTCAGGGATGGCGATGGGGAGGTAACATTCCCCCACAGTCTCATTTGCAGTTTGTGGATGATACTGTGCTGATGGGTATGGCTACAATTAGGGAGGCTACTAGCTTACATGCGGTGTTGGATGTCTACTTGATTGCCTCGGGTCAATTGATTAATGAAGATAAGTCCTCCATCTTCTTCTTTAATACTCCTAGTCCCATCTAGAGGAGGATAGCCAATATCTTGCATTTTCAGGTTGGGTCCCTTCCTTTGACCTATCTCAGGATTCCTATCTCTGTCAAAAGGATGCCTAGGGAGTCATGGTAGAACATTCTGGATAAGTTTCGGTCAAAGGTTAACCATTGGACCCATAGATGGTTATCCTTTGTTGGCCGGGTTCAGCTGATCAAATTTGTGGTTTAGGCTCTCCCCATCTATAGGTGTATGCTCCAGGTGGCCCCAGTCGACTTTGTTCAAGAAATGGATGCTTTAGCCAGACAGTTTTTATGGGCAGGTAATATTTTGTCATCCAAATGGAGTTTGGTTAGATGGGAGTTGGTGTGTAGCCCGCAACAATATGGCGGTCTTGGATTAAGGCAGTTATCTTTGTCTGGGATTGTGCTTGCTACTAAATTATACTGGAGATGGTGTGTGGAGCACGATCAGACCTGAGCCAAGATCTTATCTCATAAATATTTCTCGGGGATCCCTCTGATGGATATTCCCCGCTATCCCCTGGTGGGGAAAGGATCGGTGATTTGGGGTACGCTCAAGAAGGGGGCTGCTCTCATCAAGGATGGATTATTTTGGATTTGCAAAAGTGGATTGGAGGCTCACTTTTGGTCTAATTCTTGGGATTGTTTTCATCCCCTTGTTTCCCAGTTTCCTAACCTGTTGCCCCTTTGTCATTGATTCATTGAGGCTGGTTGGAATAGGGTGAGAGACTTTAAGTCGGTGTCCTCTCATGGTCAGTTGATGGTGGCTAGGTGGAAGACTCCTGAGGAATGGCCTATGGTTGGTATGGAGGAGGAGTGCGCGGAATTGTAGAGTATCCTTTCTAGCAGGAGTTGTAGCTCCCTCCAAGATGGTGATGTTTTATCTTGGTCTCCCAACCCTAAAGGTGTTTTTACTGTTGCCTTTGGGTATCAGGTGCTTTTATCTCACAAGCTAGACAGGGTGGAGGTTCAATGGTGGAAGAGAGTTTGGAATAAGTTTTCTTGGCCAAAGTGTAACTATTTCATGTGGACTTTGGCCTAGAACAAATGCTTGACTTGGGACAATATTCAGAAAAGGGGATTTCAGGGCCCATCCATGTGTGTTTTGTGTCGGACTGGGGAGGAGGACTCTGCTCATTTGTTTTTTCGATGCCCCTTTGCCCTGAGGTTGTGGCATTTTTGGTGGGAGGTCTGGAAACATCCTTGTGTTCATGCTTCCTCCCTGGTGGATTTCTGGAGTAGTCTGGGCAGACCTCCCACTATGGCATCTTTCTTACAGAACGTGTGGTATGTTGGGCCTTCCTTCATTCTCTGGTAAATTTGGCTTGAGCAAAATTGTAGAATCTTTCGAGGTGAAAAGATGGTTGCTCAGCAGATCTGGCAGAGAATTTTGGGTATGGTTTGGGAGACGGTGGAAGTGAAGTGTGAGGTGGCGTATCCCTTGGAGAAAGAGGATGCTGAGAAGGTGGAGAGATTGGGACTTTAGGAGCTATCTTTGGCCTCTGCTTGTGTCCGAAGGGGCAGGCGGGCGAAAAAGAAAGTTCTTCGAGTGGGTAAATGGTTTCCCCCTCCTACTGGAATTCTAAAGATTAATATTGATGGGTCCTCAAGGGGAAATCCTAGGCCAACTAGAATTGGGGGAGTTGGTAGGGATTCTTCAGGAATGGTGGTTTTTTTCTTCTCTATTTATGAAGGGGTGTAGACTGTCAACCTTATGGAAGGTCTGGAAATCTTATATGCCCTTGAATGGGCCTACGCTTTGGGGTGGAGAAAGGTTATCTATGAGTCTGACTCACAGGTTTTGGTTAATATGCTTAATGCTCGGCAGGTGGTTGATGTCAGTTGGCAGTTGGCTAGAATGGTTCAACATATTTTGCAAATTAGTTCCTTGATGGAGGTGGTTTCTTTTGTCCATATTCCGAGGGAGTGGAATAGGGCAGCGGATTGCTTGGAGAAATGGGCTTCAGAGCATCTTGATGGTTGGAAGATTGAGGGGTGAGAGCAACTTTCCCAAGAGCTCCGCCATGATTTGGAAAGGATTATTGCGGAGGATGGAGATGAGATTGGGGATGAATGATGTTGGTTCTTGCTTTTTCTATTTGTTTCTTTTGTTCTTCATGGGCTTAGGCCCTTTGCTTTGTTGTAATGCTTTTTTCTAATTCTCAATAAAATTTTTACCCCTTTTTATTAATAATAATAATAAAAAAAAAAGACCAGGGTGTTGAAGAAAATGATATTCCCTATAAATTGTTCAAATCCAAAAGACCAATGTTTGACTTAAACAAGGGGTTCATATTAAGCATAAATGTTTGGATTATTTAGTAGAATAAGTATATAAAACCTTGTTACCTTCTTGCTTATTTTGTGGTACTATCTTAGGTTATGTCTTCTAATGTATATTTTTATAGCTTTTTGAGTATGAAACCTAATTTTGAAGTGATGACATTTAGACCTTCACTTTAGAATTTTGACTTTACAAGAACTCATGAAGCCAAGCACATGTGTGGGGTTCAATTGTGTTTTTATCTTGATTAAATGGATTCTTTTTACCTCATTAACTCTGTATATGTCTAAAAATGGTCATGATTAAGCTTGTTAATTAATTAAATATGATTTATTTAATTAATTCCTCTAATGTCATCTACATATAAATAAATTTAATTATTTATTTATATCGTTCATCTTCTAAATTCTTCTACCTTAAATTAAATAAATAATTTTATTTAATTACTAACATTTCTACCCTCCGCTTGATTAAATTAAATAATTTTTTCTAATTTATTTATATTTAATTATCATTTGGTTCTAAAGTTTAAATATTTTTAAATATTTGAATAATGGAATATGCTCCATCCCATAATCAAATTTAAAATATTAAATATTTTATTTAATATTTTCCACCTCACCCTAATTCCATTTTTAAACATAATTAAATATGAGTTATTTAATTATGTCGATTTCCATTTTCATCTCCACTTCCGAGTTAAATAAATTTATTTTATTTAATTTATAACTCATGCTAACTCGTCCTTCCAAATTCGCATCTCATACTTCGAAATGGAAGTTTCCCTTCAAAACTCAATGACGAAATTAAAAGAAAAGGGAAACCTTCCATCCTTCTCTTCCACTTTCGAAGATCTCCCATCGTCTGATCAAACAAGCTTAATCTGGACCATCAATCGATTTAGCCAATCGAATCTGTTAAAAAATTCTATAAATTCTGGCACAAATCCAAGCCTTGGTTAGACTTCATATACTTACTTACGCACGCATACACATGAACGTTCACATGCAATCAACATTGCATTCATATCAGTTTCAATATTGCAACCATATTCTCATCCTAGCATCTTAGCATAGCTTTTGCATTTCAACATAGTGTGCATTTTAGAATCTCGTTCTTTAGTTGTCCTTTTGTTGAGCTTGATTTGCTGATCTGAGAGCTACCTGGAAACCAACAAAACGCTGAAGTTAGAGGAAGATAAGACGGTTTCGAGAAGATGTCGTTACGGTTTGCATATTCTATTTTCCTTTTCAGCTTTTCGATTTAATGTCTTATTAATATGTGTTTGATTTTTATTTAAATTGATCCAATATTTCACTCACACATAAAATGGCTTGTTTAAATTCCAACTAAATGTCTAGGTATTAGCTCCTTTTCATTCCATAAGGTGCATTATGTGAAAATAAAAGAGTTAAAGCCATAGTTCCCCTAGGTTGACTTTGAAGATAAAATTGAGATATGATCCCAAATATTTAGAAGCCTCTAAGGATAAAATCGCTAGGGACAAGCAGTAATAATTGGACTCTTCAAATATATTCACTCCTTTTGAAGGGTTTGAAATTTTGATGATTTTCTAAATATTTGTTTCAATGTTTGAGATCCAAGAGATGTGTTTAACTAACTTAAAAAATGCACAATATTAGGCTACAAAGATAGTACTTGCTGAGTCCCCACTCAAATTTCTCCAAACACTAAGACAAAGTGAACAACTAGAGATTTGGAAACACTGTCTCCCATCCATAGCATACACTTCTTGGGACCACCAAATATCAAATCCTGAAGATCCGAAGATCCTAAGGATTTTCTTGTTTCAACTTTGAATAGTAAAATGTGGGGTGGCTTCAGAATGACTCTTCTTGCACCAGCAAGCATAAAGGTTTTTGGTCACTAGAACACATTGGTTCTTAGTTCAGATATTCAGGATAAAAATACTAATTCCATACACATGGTCCAGGATTAGCTCAATTAAGAGGCATATCGATCTCTTTCTAAGAAGATATTTTTATGTTTCACAAGGATACTAGGGGTGACACTTATCGGTATGGGACAACACCAACTCCTGATGACTTTAGTCACCACCATTTTATTTATATATAGAAAACTAAATATGAAAGCACCACTTTGGTTCATTCCCTCTCTCAAGTTGGGAGCTAGACCCTTCTAAATGTAATAATTTGAATTGAAAATAAATGTGCAAAAAGAATCAAGGTGTTTTTCATCACCTAAGATCACCAAAAGGTGTGAGGGGAGAGGATAGACACCTTGAATGAACAAAAGAAAGAAAAATACACCTTCCATGCTTCTCTTCACCCAAGATCATGCGAAGCGCAAGGGGAGAGAATACGTACTCAAAATGTGTTAAGGACAAGATCACACAATTCAAGAAATTCTTCATTATAACTTCTTAAGTAATGGTGAATTCATTGTAATGCACCAAACTGAGTGTGAGTTTTCCTTGTTCAATTTTATCCCACATAGCAATGTCTAGTATGTTTGTATGTTCATTTCTAACCAACTTGAAAAGATTAAATCAATGGTTAATTTTAATCCCAAAGTAATGTTAGTTGGTCTAAAATAGAAAATGAAAGAAAAAAATGGATTCCTTAGGCTATTACAATAAGCATTTAAAAATTCTTTTTTCTCAATTCCAATGCCCACTTCTCAAACTCAAATCTATTTGGATTTATCCACCTTGATGCAAAGTAGCTATGAAAATTTAAAAATGGTTATAATGTTAAAAATTAGATTTTAGAAAACTCCAAGAAGCCATATGATCAAATATAATTAGACATCAAGACTAAACATGATAGCATGTTTTATACATCAATCCATATTTAAGAATGAAGAGTTGATACACAAGATTATATCTATAAGCATGAAGAAATAATCAAATTTAATCAACAAACTTCACCCTCCTTTACCTAGCCACAAAAAAAATGATGTCAATTCAATATCTCAAGACATGCAAATGTTCTATTTCAAACTAAATACTCTCTTCTATCAAAAAATACTTTATTGATAGGTTTTCCAAAGCTTTTCTCTTTATGATAGGATAGTAGTAGTGGACAAAGATTATTCCTTATGTGAAATAAATAAAAACATTCAAATGCACAAGCATAAAATATTTGGCATAAAAAGGTATACTGAAAGGATTCGCCTAAATCATTTCACAAGTCCACTCAATGCAAACTCCAAAAATACACAACAAATAGAACACCTACCCTCTTATCCTTGCAATGAAGGAACTTGATTCAAGATTTTTCTTTCATTTTTATTTCCTATACTAAATTTTTTTGTTCTAATTGCAAGTGGTTTCTAGCAGTTTGGGGTATAAAAGGCTCTAGTAGCTATTGAATGTGGTATGAAATGCCCTACAATGGTGGAGTGTGCAATAGACATCTCAAATGTTCCATAACATAATTCAATATTTGTAAAGAGAATATTGGGAGAGGATGTAAAACTAATTTCTATCAAATAAGATCCTCTATAATAGAGGACTGTATCTACAAGTTAAGTGCTTTTATAGCAAACCCGATTTCTACGAATATAGTCTTCATTAAATCATTCTTATGGAGAATGTATTTTTTAAAATAGTAGAAAGATTTGATAACAATATGTAAGAACAAAAAGATGGGATGACATGGTCATATAAGATAGAGGATATAAATCCATAAACATGGACTACAAAATAGTTGTTACAAAGGTTTGGAGATATCGAAATCTAGACATTCAATTTGATCAGGTGTTGTTAACAAGAAAGCTCAATAACAATGGATAAATCTATATTAAATTTGTATCTTCATGAAAAATGTGTCTTCATGAACCAACGTCAATAATAATGAATGCAAATTGAAATGATAACATTCAAAGCTTGAGTTGTTGCATATGCTAGCATTTACTAGACAATGTGGACATGGTCTGCAAATAAATAATGTTTGATAACATAGCTTTGCATAGGTACAAAGATAATGGAAGCCAATAAAAGTTTAATGTGATTGTGACACTATTTAATCTATTGTTAAACTGACGATATGATCCCATCAAGATTTTAGCTAAGAAAATAAATCACATCTACAAAGCCCAAATTTTATCTTAAGCATAAGTCTACCATACCATGTCATTACAAAAAATTACATAGACTTTATATTCATATCCTGACATAATCCTATGACCATTCACTATTCATTGTTACCATCTAGAAGATCAACATTCTATTCTAGTTTAGATATTCCAATCATATGTCCTATAAAATCTAGTTCAATGATATCTTGGAAACCATAAAAAAAACTAATGGAGCATGTGAAACAATGAAATGCCTTAGAAGCAGTTAAAATAATGTATTTATAAGTAATAAGAGACTTCCAAAAGTACAATGCAATAGAAGATTCACAATGCACATTAATCTAATGAAAGAACAAAAATTTCACTATAGTGAGATGCAAATAAATATACGATGCAAATAGATATTTCACTTGTAATGCAAATAGATATATGATGCACCTTATAACCTACAGATGATTCTTGTCCTAAAATGCATCCTATACCGAGATCATTCTAAGATGGCAAGAGAGCTTGCACATAGCAATCGAGTGTCCTAGGTAGGGACTAGCTTGAGCCTGCACATAGCACGATGAAAACTGAGCTCCAAATCTATTCGAGTTCAGTAAAATAAATCATGCTAGAGGGGCACATAAGAGGAGTTTTAGTTTTAAAATGGTTTGAGAAAATTTCTAGTAAATGAAATCAACAAGTGAAAGATTTATTGAAGAGGATTTAGAAATGTTCAAGCAAATGCATTTAGTATGAGCAAACCAAATCCAAAATATTGAATAGTAAATATGCCTAAGATATATTCAATCATTAATAAGGCACAATTTATTTACTTGATGACATGACTACAAAACATGGAAGCATAGACAAATTACTCACATTTTTTCAGCAAAAGAGGAGCACAAAATTTAACCATAAATTTTATCAAAGTAATGTCTACACAACAAAGAATTTTGATTCAAAAACTAAAAGAAAATTAGAATAACAGTGACAAAGCATCAAACACTTCAAAAAACATCAAAACAACCACCATAGAGCTAGGAAGTGCCTAAATGAAAATGTAAATGCAAATTGGTGAGAGATTTCCTAAAGATACATGGTTGGTGCTAGAATGTGAGAACATAATATCCATTTGATCAAAGATTGAAAAATATTAGCATTATTAGTCAATTAAAAAAAACCAAATAAAGCATTCCTATGAAATAATTGAGCATACTAAATATGCAAACAAGAGAATAAAAGATCAAAGTAACAAATGAAAGCATATAAAATCATATTCAAACTCTATCCCATAGTGGGAGTGATACTCCATTGATGTGGAAAGAATTCCCTTTCCCACTCCCTTTAATAAGCTTCCAAGATGTAATGAGAATGTGTATAATATTGATGCATAAAATAATAGATAGAGAATGTAAGTGATGTCCAATTTCCCACAAAGATAATGGTAGCAATTGGAGGCTAATTACTTTGCATAAACCTTTGAGTCTTATTAGGCTCCATATACCAACACCTAAGACACAAAAATATGTCGTATCTATGTGTGTTATCAAAGATAAGGTAAGTAAGCTCTTTTAAAATCCCAATTCTTGATAAGAAAAAAATCATCCACTCTCATCATCATCTCCAATAAAGTCTCATCAAATCATGGACTTGTTGGATCCTCTCTTTCACCATCTCATTTCTTCTTATTCTTCTATCTTTACTAACATTTCTATCCAAATTTGTGTGATATCTTAAAATATACATGAGGCTACCCATGGCCGATGACTGTCTATACATCATAAAATTTGTCTACATCAAACATTCAAGTTTCTAATCCTCTCTGAGCTAAACTAATCTTGAATCTTTATCATGACCTCGACCCAAAAATTAGAACTTTACCCGATCTCTCGAGGGGGCAGTGTACCAGCATACTTCTTTTCGTTGGGGAATCTAAAAAAATTAGATTTTTTTTTAATTTTGATCTTAGCAAGGTTATTCTTTGAACCAATGTAGCAAGTACATTGCTTCAAAGAGTGGAAAAATGTAGACATGCAAATAATCTTAATTGACATCATGCATCTAATTCCGATCAATTAGCACCATTTCCTCTATTAATCAAATAAAGTAATTTATTAAATTAATTCACTAAAGTCCTCTTGTTTAATTAAATAAATCAATTTATTTAATTAAATCACTAAATTCCTCTTGTTTAATTAAATAAATCTTTATTTCATTAAATCACTAAAGTCCTTTTGTTTAATTAAATAAATCAATTTATTTAATTAAATCCCCAAAGTCCTCTTGTTTAATTAAATAAATCAATTTATTTAATTAAATCCTCAAAGTCTTCTTATTTGGTTTAATAAATAAAACCATTTAAATCAAATGACAAATCCCCTAAATTCCTCCAAGTTAATTAATTCTAGATTAATTAACTCATTATCCTAATTACCCAATCTCTAGCTTTTGACTCAACCTCAGTCAAACTCAACCCTTGACTAACCCACCCATTTGCACATGAAAATCAATTTTTCTAATTAACTAATTTTCCTCTCAAAAGGGAATATTCCTTCATTTGAATTTCTCATTCAAACAATTTCTCCCCCCAAAAACAATTCAAGCACATGCATTTCATGTATATCAAACATGCATTTGGTGCCTCTTACAAACACATACAAAGTGTGATCAATCCTTACTCATTGGCATTGAGACAAATGTCTCAATCCCGTTGGTCCTTTCTTAATCCCACATCCTTGCTATTCTTCAATTCTTCAAACCTCTAACTTATAAATAAAGGCCTTCTCTACTTGAAATCTATCCACAATTTTATACATCTACACTATACACACATTCCTCTTTATCACTTGCATCTTGCTCATCATTTTTAAGGCTTATCAAGGGTTGGGAAAGGGATAATTTCCACATAAAATTAGCACCAATCCACTATGAGATAGAGTTTCCATAGTGTTTTCATATGTTTTTCCTTACTTTCAATGTTTCTTTGGTTGCATATTTACCATGATGGAGTATTTCATAGAGATGTTTAATTTTTTGTGTTTTGAATGACTAACATGCTAATGTGTTAAATTTTTGAGAATTTTCATATTTTTAACATCCACGCATGCACACCACAACTCAGTGATTTATGTGGAGAGAAACCTTTCAGAAAAAAAAAAACCCACACTCCAAAAGAAGCCCAATATATTATTTAGAAATCACAAATATTACAATATATACTTGTTGAGCAAGTTTCTCATAGAAGTATCACCATGAGAGATCCAAATATAATATGACTTCTATCAAACTCTCATAATACATCACTATCTTCAAATGTAGTATAAAACCCTCATTAAATAGGGTTACATTCTAGGGAAAGTTAGTCCAACAAAATATGTACCATTAGATCTAAAACCTAATAATGAACGGTCTAGATTTATAATACATCATTAAATTAAATTTATTTCATCATTTTAATGTTTTTTTTTTTTGTTAACATGCTCACATTTCACTCCCATGCTCCTAATGTATACATCTATCAGTGTAACAAGGAAATATATATATATTATCAACAATAAACTTTATATAATTGCAAGATTGAGAGATAATTTCCAAATATATATTGCAATTTTTTTAAGGACTATTGATGGCTTGGTAAATATTAGTTCTACAATTTCCCCTTGAAGAAGATATAATTTTCAAAATTACTTTGGGTATGATATTGAATCCAAGACTCAATAAAAAATGGAAATATAGGTTTAATGAAAAGAAATGGAATAATTTGTGTGCTCAACTTTGAAAATCTAAAGCTAAGGCTAATGCTCAAATTTTGACATGGAAAATTTTACACCACAAACTTCTTGTAGATGACAAATTGAAAGAATTGAAAATATAGCTAGAAAATTTCCCCCACTATCAACATAATGAAAGTTTAAAGCATATTTTTTGGGATTATGTAAGGTAAGAAAGAAAATGGAAAGCTACATTTGGTCATTTTCATGTAATTTTTAAACAAAATTTATTTTGGAAGGAGGCTATTTTGGGCATTTGTTTGAAAAATAATGTGGTTGTTGATTCCATAAGACAAACTATTTTACTAAATATATGGAAAATTATATGTTCATGGGTATGTCCAGGATCATCATGGAAAAATAGGCCCTTAAGTGGAAAAAAAATTAGAAAAATCAAAGTTAGGAAATTTGAAATAAAAATTTGAATAAGTTATCTATATTATTTCAAAAATATGTAAGAATAGAATCTATAGAAAATTTAATGTAGTTTTTAAACTACTAGGCTTATTAAAAAAAATATATATCTATTTGGTGAAAATTTGAAATTTCAATGCAGTCGTACTTAAATTTCAGGGAAAAAAATAAGTAGGTGTTTGTCTGACCACCCTAACCAAAATAAAATGACAATATTTTTTTATAATATTTTAGATAAAAGTAGAGGACTCATGTTTGGATGTGATGCATATATTTTTTTAATTCTTTTCGAAGTAAATAATTAATTATGAATTTTTTATTACAACTTTTAAAAAATATTAAAACTCATATGTTTGACCACCTTAACTTGGTCAAAACTCAATGAAATTCATTTTTTTTAATCCTATAGTATGTGAAGCATATAATTTGATGCATGTTTTGGATTCAAAAAATGTGATACCATTTGAAAGCTATAGATGTTTTTCAATTAGCCTATCAATCACGACTTTAGTCGTATTTCAAATAGAAAATGAATAATAATTATTTATTAAATTCAAAGTAAAGGATAATTTATATTTGTGGAAAGTTGAGAATCTCTTTTAAAAACTCTTTTCATTTCATAAATTTTTGATAAAAAAAAGTCGTCAGCCACATACCCATCATCTTGCCACTTTTTGGCCCATCATGACCCTGCACATACCCTTGTCAATGTTTTCTAATCATGTTGTTCATTAGGAAGTAGAAATGATAAAGCTTTACTCAGACATCATTCTATAATTTATCTACTTATTTTTTTAGCTAAAGGGTGGCTCAAACGAAGATCCTAAGCATAGGCAACACTTGGAGGAAATTAAACTTCAAATTTTATAGCTCCACGATGGTGATATTTTTTTCTCCAAACAACAAAAATGTTTATTCAAATTCAAAATATAATTGTTTACTTCTATGTATTTCATCTCTGTTATTGAAAAGACATCAAGAGATAAGTGTCCTTTATATGATTGTTCCTATAGATAGTTATCAGCTATATGTTGGACAAAATTACCTTTGGTGTGTAAGGAATTTTTATAATATTTTGTAATTTATTTGTTCTTAACGATGTTCTTTGTTATATCTTTATTTTCCTTGTGCAATTCCTTTTGAACAATATTATTATTGTGTAACTTAGCTTTATATATGAATGATGGAAAATAGGTTGTGGTCATAATATGGAATGATTGATAAAGGGGGTATGTTGTACCTATTTCTCCAATTTCATTTAGGAGATGAGATTCAAACTATGAAATGACTATCAACCTTGAGGTTAGTCAAGTCAAATTGTGAATCTATAAATTTCCTTTTTATGAAAAGATGAGGGTCCCTATTAAACAACACTTTGGGGAGAAGGATTAAAAATAGCAAACTAACTCCAAAATGCAACCTATAAAGTGCATTTGATAAATTAAGCTCAATTTTGATGGAACCAAAAATCAAATTCCTAATGTGAGAAAGGGAAAGTGATGTGTAATAGTCCCCAAAAGTGCTTTCTAAAAGCTAACTAAGGACTCATTTTCCATATTGTGAATGGGTCCTAGATAGGGCTCTATAAAAATGGTTTCAAGGTTCTCTTTTGTTGTACATTTGTACTCCAAGATCCCCAATTTTTATAGTGAAATAGCATCAAATAAATTTTGTAGGTGAGTTTCTATGAAATTGCAAGAACGATGAAAACAAATGCAACTTTGACAACTATGCATTTTTTCTCTCCAAGAGATCTTTCACCTAAAATATATAAACACAAATCAAGAGGGAATTTTTTTTTATTGTCGGTGTCGCCTTGGTCAAACATTGTTTTGGTAATTAAATATTTTAATGAAATGAAATAGAATGAAGGAATGATCAATGAATGAATGCAATATCACAACTCACCAAACCTTTGTATGAACCCTGGAATATGGATCTACAACTTGCATAAAATTACTTCAATGGATGTGGATCTTGATCATGAAACTTAATTAGAAACAATGTCATTCACTGCTTGAATCTATCTTCAACATCACATCAACATATTAGCTCAAATAACATGCATGATGCAAGAAGAATTTGACATGATAATAGGATCTTGAATGCTGCAATAATTCTTCAATAATCTGCAATTAAATGCCTTGAAATTCTCTTGAACTGCTCCTATAGCTCTCTTGTGAAAATTACTTGATCAATTGCTTGAAAGTCTTATATTTTTTCTAAGTGAAACATAGTGAAATGATCTCTTATTTATACATATGTTAACATTAATTTCTGAAATTCAAATAACACAAGACAACATGTGAATATACATTTGAAATCATTAAAATACTACCAAAATCATAATTTAAATTGGGGTCCTAGGTCTAAGTGAAAACCCATTCACCCTTGGGCCAATAGGTCCTAGGTCACTCCCTTAGAACACACATTCTCCAATGGTAAGTTTTATGTAATGGAATTAATGAATGTTGGGTTTTCCTCTTCAGAAATTGCAATTAATTAGGCTTGGATTTGAACTAAGGGTCCAACAAAAGCATAATTAACCTAAATTAATTAATAAATCCCTAGATAAGTGTGAAAGTGTAAAGGTACACCTTACAACAACATAAATAAGGCACAATTAAGTCCATTTTAATTAATAAGGCCCTAAACATAATGTGAATATGTAAAACATATTACAACACTAAATTAAGGCATAATTTAGTACTTATGAACAAGGAGAAGGATCTAGTGGCAAGCAAGGTGTGTTATGCTTGGTGGCCTTATAGGGAAAGGTTCAAGCTTCACAAGGCTAACAAGTTGTATTATGCTAAAAAACTATGAAAAATATACATATATATGGTTTTGTTTAAAGGGATCTTGCTTAGTTCATGTAAGGTCTTTCATTAGGGATCGTCATGCCTAATGTCTCGAAGAGAGGACAATTCCAAGATAAAAGATTTACAACATAGGGAATGTAATGCATATCATCAATAGTAAGAGAAAAGTCATATGATAAGAAATATCATGCTCTTAGAGGACATCAAATCCAATGACACCACCAAGAAAAGGACACATCAAAACAATAAAGAAAATCACCTAAAGAAACATGAGGATGTCAAATATTTCTACAATAATAATGACAATGTATGCCCCCACTTTAAAGGAATTGCTACACCGTTGTGAGAAATAACTTTAAAGTAGCAAATAGTCTATGCTAACCATAAAGAGGACATGAGATCTTACTCAGAAATCCCTATGCCAAGTCATATGTTTCCAAATGAAGCTACATCTTGTAAAGGGGTTGCCCCTAAAAACACATAAGGGATCTATGGATTCAAGGTTAGTAAATATTTGATATAATGTGATTATAGAGATCAAATACATCATCGTTCCCCAAATACTCGCAAAAATTTAAGAACGATACATAGAGAGAAAAAATAAATAAAAAGTTTTTGGGTCAACATGGAAGAGACCTAAATGTCTCAATGTCTTGTGTCATCCCCAAAAGGAAAACACAAGAAAAATGAAAAGATAAAATGGTTACAAAATATAAAAGAATGTAGATACATAGATGAATGGACATGAAGAGAGTTACATCAAATAGAACAATATAGGGGATCACATTATGCACATGCAATCACACAAATAACATGCAAAATAAATCAAAGAAAAAGACTATTAAGGAACATGCGAGTCAACCTATAGTAGTTCATCTACATACCAATATTGTTCAATATATGTAGAAGGAGGAAATTTTCCCAAAGGGACAATGACAAGTGTCGAACTAGGAAATGTGCACCAAGTTCAACACTCTTATTAGTAAAGTCATTATTTAAGCTCATAGAAGAGGAAAACATTAGATTCAGCTCATTATGCACTTCCTCATCAATCCTAGAAATTTCATTATTATCATCCAAGTTAATCATAAAGGGAGTTCTAATTAAAATGGCCATTGAAGTTTTTTGTTGTTTATGTTGCGGCAAGGGTGAAGAGGCATCATACCTTGTTGTCGAAAAGTTTGGATTTTGATTTTCTATGTTTTTTATTTTCTTCTTTTCCTTGTAATAAATGAGAAATAGCATGACGTTTATGCTTACACATGCTAGCATTTCAATTTATTTTCATTTAGTTTTCAATTTGTGTTTGTGTAGGAGCAGGTTTATCAACCATAGGTTTCTTTTCTTCGCTTAGGGGAGGAAAAGAAGGAACCATGGGAGGTTGTTCAACCACTTTATCTTTAGCTTAAATGTAAACTTTTTTGACTTTAGGAGGCACAACAAGATTTTTTTGATTATCGCATGATCTCTTATAAGAAATGGGTAAAGGATTTTTCATAGGTGGGTCTTAGACATTTGGAAGGGCTTTTGGTTTAATCATGGTTTCATCAAGTATGGGTGCTTCAATCATGGGTTGAGGCATTTTACTAAGGGACAATTTTGCTATTCGCTTTACCTTAAACTTTTGATAGGATTTGAAAATGAATTCTTAACGATGTCTAATAGGTTCCATAGGCTCAGGCCAAAAGAAATCAAATGAAAATTTCTCATGGGAAGACACAAGATGAATTCCACTATAATGCATAGTAAATATCTCATTTCCACATGGAAACTTTAAATATTTATGCACAACTAATGGGACGATATTCATGGAGTGAATCCATCAATAACATAACTTCACATGAAATTATCTGATGATGAGATGATGGTGAATCAAATAGTTAATTCTTTTCATCCAACCTTTAGAGAGAGATTTATCGAGCCAATTGTAAGGCATGCAAAACCATTATGTGTTTTGGTCCATGCTTTTGGTTTGTTATATTTATCTTGATAGAGATCATGCATAAATATAAATTCTTCAGTGATCACATTATTACAAGCATGGGATCAATTAATATCTCATTATTAGGATTTTCATTGATTCTTCTAGCTATGTAAAGAGGACCATCAGATGCATTTTTAAGTATATCTTGTTATGAGAAAGCAATATCAAGTGGAATTTTAGTTTGGACATTGTGAGGTTTAGCATCAATAAATGAAAATATATCATGCATAAGGTTTTTCTCATTGTATTTTTCATTTTCATCATTTGTATCAAAATTCATCACATCATTCCTTGTTTCACTGGCTTTGACAAACAATATATTACGAATTAGGAATGGGAATGGTAAAGATTAAAAAAAATTGATTAGGAGGGGCTATAGATTTTTTCTCTTGACCATTCAAACCTCCAATTTGGATATGATTAGAACCAATGAAGTTTTGCACAAGATGTTTAAGACACTTGCAATGTTTCGTATCATGTCCATTTTGTCGATGGAAATGGAAATAAGCATTTGGTTTATAGTTTGGAGGTAAAGGCTTGGTAGGATAAGGATCTCTAACAAGAAGCAAGGAGAGAAAAATATTCTCTAAGAACTTTGCAACATGGTATTATGAAGGGGGATTCAAGTAGTGGTGTAAACTATCTATTTCTTTCTGTGAAGGCATATGTTTTTTTCATCTTTATAGCAGCCACTTTGGTGTTAATATTTTGATTGGATTAAGGGGGATTAAGTTGGAAGAAGCGCTTATTTTGTTTCTTGAAAGGCTAGTAGTTAGTTTGAGGTGTGGATTCAGACTTTCCAAGTCAGTTAGAGGGAGTTTTTACTTCATGACTACTAACCAAATTTTGGTAATCACAAAGGTTGTACATAATTATGTGAAGGATGGGAATCTCAACATCTCAATATTAGTTTGGATCTTATCTTGTAAGTTAGAAATAAACATTCTTTGAAGGTTGGAAGTAGGAATTTTAATTTGTTTATTTATGAATAGAGCATTTGGTATCTTGCTATGAATTCAATGACTTCTTCATATCAACCTTTTTTTTACATGTCATCAAATCAACTAAAGTGATCTTGGGACCCATGTGAATTTAGAAGTGGTTATAATAAGTTTATTGAATGAACCAAATGAATTATTCTGTAAGGAGCAAAGCCACTCTAAAGTAACATCTTTCAAAGAGTGAGGGAAGATTTTAGCCAAGATTTTATCTTCAAAAATGAAGTCACTACATAGTGTGGTGTAAGAAGAAACATGACTAATGAGACCTGCTTTTCCACCATATTTCTCAAACCTAGGATCCACTATCCCTTGTGGTATTTGTGTTCTCAATATCTCCAAGGTTAAGGGGTTTAGTTTTGAAGTATTTTGAAGGTTTTCCATTGTTGTTTTGGTTTAAGGTGGTGATTTGTTGTTGAAGGGATGACATGTTTTGAAAAAATGTGTTAAGAATGGGATCATTGTTGGTATTGTAAAATGGAGGGGAATAAGGTGGAGTGGTGTATGTATATGTAGGGCAAGCGAATTGTAAATTTGTGAGGTGGAATGGTTGAGGAGATATGAGATTTGAATTCACAAAGCTAGAAGGATTCCTAGTTGAAATACCTAAGGAAGTGTTGACATTGCTAGTAGGTTGAATGGTTGTGGTAACATGAGTACTAGTGCATATAGGAATAGAGGTAAGGGTTGTCGAAGGAGTGATTGAATTCCCACTTTATCCTTGATTATACCCCAAAGCTTGAGCAAAACTAGTCATGGTATGGATGTTTGTATCAATAATATGAGCTAGACTCTACATAATCTCTATTCCATGTTCATGTTCAAGAATTTTTCTCACACTATCTAAAGCAAGAATGAAACTAATAATCATGTTTTTAGGAGTCAGAAAGTTTTTCAATTTCTTTATTTCTTCATCTATCCTTCTTATGTTTTCTCATGAGACATTAACAACATCATGCACATTGTTTATAGTTAAGGAAGTCATTGGAAATGAGGTATGAAGGATATGATCCATAAAGGGTTGATTGTCAACACTATTAGTGAAAGAGTTGGAAAACCCAAGATCCACGGTGAATGGTGTATTGTGGGATGACATGAGTCTTAAACTATGTCTCACAATAGTATTGCTAATAGGACACCAAGTTGTAAAGCTCATACAAGTTTCATAAACTTAATGTAAAACCAAAATGGAAAGAGGGTGAAATGCAATGCAATGACCTAGAATGCAATATGTAAATGCAACTTTTAGATTCTAAACAAGGTAATTTTTTTATTAAACAATACAAAAAATTGAAAATGATCTCTTATGAATGCAATTTTGAAATCACACAATGCACCAATTTTATCAAGTTAAGCTGAATATGATCAACTTTGAGGGTATGTGCAAGATCATCATGCAAAAATCAAGCACTTAAGTGGCAAAAAAATCAGAAAAATCAGAGTTAGGCAACTTGACATAAAAATTTGAATACGTTATCTATATTATTTAAAAAATATGTAAGAATATAATCTGTAGCAAAATGAATTTAATTTCTAAACTACTAGGTTTGTTGAAAAAAAAAGAAAATCTATTTGGTGAAAATTTAAAATTTCAATGCAATGGTACTTAAATTTCAAGGGAAAAATAAGAAGTAGATGTTTGTCTTACCACCCTAACCACAATAAAATGATAATATTTTTTTATAATATTTTATATTTAAGTAGAGGACTCATGCCTCGATGTGATGCATATTTTTTTGTAATTTTTTTTCGAGTAAATAATTAATTATGAATTTTTTATTACAAATTTTTAAAAAATATAAAAAATCATATGTCTGACCACCTTAACTTGGTCAAGACTTCATGAAATTCAATTTTTTTTTTAATCCTATATTATGTGAAGCATAGAATGTGATGCATGTTTTAGATTTAAAAAATGTGATACCATTTGAAAGCTATAGATGTTTTCAATCAGCCTATCAATCAGGACTTTAGTCGTAATTTAAATAGAAAATGAATAATAATTACTTATTAAATTCAAAGTAAAGCATAATTTATATCAGTGGAAATTTTAGAATATCCTTTAAAAACCCTTTTTGTTTCATCAATTTTGGGTGAAAAGATATTCATCAAATACATACCCATCATATTGCCACTTTTTGACCCATCATGATCCTGCACATACCTTTCAAGTAACAAAAATTCTATAAACTGAAAGAGAAAACTAAAAATAGAAAAATGAAATGTAGAAGCAGATATTTTAGTCCCTAGAAAATCAAGAAATGACCCTGATTAGGGAGTCATTCATGCTAGGGAAAATGGGCCCTAGGTTAGGGTTTTTAAAAATGCTTTTATAGATTTCTGAGATGATTTCATTGGTTTCAAGATTTAGATCAGAAATAACAAGTTACAGCTTTATTTTTCTATGTAATTAAGGTGAAATGCAAGTGAAAAATGTGGCAAAATGACAAGATAGAAGACCTAATTTTTTGTACAATTTTGTTTCAATTTTCAAATGCAAGTGAATGATGATGCATGGCTTTCTAAATGATTTGCAAAATGACTGATTTTTTTGTATTTTTCATATTTAAAGAATGCAAAGATGTAATCCTAAAACCACTAAATGAAATGAAAGGTTAATTCAAACTAGAAAACCCTAACTGAGATTCAATTAAATTAAATTAAATGCAAATGAATGCATGATCTAAATCTAGTGTGGAAATGGACTCCAAAATCAAAAAATTACAATGATCAAACTCACATTCACCAAAATGAAATGATGGAAAATAGCTTACAGTGGTCAGAATATGGGATGATTGATAAAGGGGGTATCATGGACCTATTTCTCTAATTTCATTTATGAAATGAGATTCAAACAATGAAATAACTATCAACCTTGAGGTGAGTCAAGTCAAAGTGTGAATCTATAAATTTCTTTTTTATGCAAGGATGAGATCCCTATTGAATAGCACTTTGGGGAAAAATATTTAAAATATCAAACTAACTCCAAAATGCAAGATATAAAGTGCATCTAAAAATTAAGCTCACTTTTGATCTGAGAAAGGGAAAGTGATGTGTACTAGTCACCATAAGTGCTTTTTCAAAGCTAACTAAGGACTCATTCACCCTATGGCGAATGGGTCCTAGCTAGGGCTCTATAAAAATAATTTTTGGATTCTCTTCTATTGTGTCCACTCCCAGATCCCTGATTTTCATAGTCAAAAAGTAGAAAATAAATCTTGTAGGTGAGTTTCCATGAAATTGCAAGAATGATAACAACAAATGAAACTTTGACAACTTTGCAATTTTTCTCTCCAAGAGATCTTCCACCTAAAATATATAAACACAAATCAAGAGGGAAATTTTTTTGGTTGTTGGTGAATGGGGGTTTTCCTTGGTCAAACCCCATTTTGGTAATTAAAACTTGTAATGAAATGAAATAGAATGAAGGAATGATGAATGAACAAATGACCTTTGTATGAACCTTGTAATATGGATCTGCAACATGCATGAAATGGATTCAATAGATGTGGATCTCAATCATGAAACTTGATTAGAAACAATTCCTTTGAATACATGTATAGATCTTGAACACTACATCAACATATTAGCTCAAATAACGTGCATGATGGAAGAATAATTTGACATGATAATAGGATCTTGAATCCTACAATAATTATTCAATAATATACTCTTGAATTCCTTGAAATTCTCATGAAATTATCTTATAATGTTCTTGAGAAAATTTCTTGATTGCTTAAAAGTATTAGATTTTTACTTGGTGAAACATAGTGAAATGAACTCTTATTTATACATATATTAACATTGATTCCCAAAATTCAAATAATACAAGCCGACATGTGAATATGCCTTTGAAATCATTGAAATACTTCCAAAAACATAATTTAAGTTAGGGTCCTAGGTTTAAGTGAGGACCCATTATCCCTTGGGTGAATGGGTCCGAGGTCACTCACCTAGGACACACATTCTACGATGATAAGTGTTATGTTATGGCATTAATGAATGTCTAGTTTTCCTCTTTGGAACTTGTAATTAATTAGGCTTGGATTTAAACTAATGGGACAATTAAGGCATAATTAACCTTAATTAATTTATAAAGCCCTAGATAAGTGTGAAAGTGTAAAGGTACACCTTACAACACCATAAGAGGCACAATTAAGTCTTATTTAATTAATAAGGTTCTAAACTTAATGTCAATATGTAAAACATATTACAACACTAAATTAAGGCATAATTTAGTCCTTTTTATTAATATTTATTCCCAAATTAAGTGTGAAAAGGGATACATTTTCCTACACTACAATTTAATATAAAAAATTATGTGGAACTCTAGATATATGAACATGAGAAAAACACAACACATAAGATTGTTAGGTCAACCAAGCATGAGCCTTGGTTGACTACAAACTTGATAAGAACCACTTAACTTCGATGCATAGGATAATGTAGGTCTAGAATAGATCTAATACTCACCATTTTTGGTGTGAGGTGGTCAGTGAACTTGAGTTAATAAGTAAAGCTGAGTACACCACTCTCCACACTAATGAAACATGCTTAGAACCAAAATGTGAGGTCATGATTAAAAATTACATAGAAAAAATTCATTTGGAATAAAGCACATGTACATGTCAAAAAGTACATATACATGTCATAAGAACACAACAAGCACATTAAAGCAAGAAAATTTAGAAATAGGTCCTTATGGGTACAAAACATGAAGCTCAATTATGGAGCACCATCACCAAAGGAAAGATTATGATATAGAGAAATAAATCTTCATATATCAACTTTATGTATATTCATTCTAACTAATAATTTATCAAAACCTTTCTTGGCATGTCATTAAAACTACCCACGAAACTAACAAACCATGTTACCTCATCATCTTAAAAATAATTAACAACTTCTAATATTAACCATCTTACATATCAAGTAATAATATGTTCAACACTTGAGCTCACAATTGGGATCTAAGTAGCCAATACTCAATCACTACATAAATATAGAAATACCACTTGTTAGTAGTAACCACCAATAGCAAG
Organism: Sequoia sempervirens; assembly: GCA_007258455.2. Taxonomy (NCBI): domain Eukaryota; kingdom Viridiplantae; phylum Streptophyta; class Pinopsida; order Cupressales; family Cupressaceae; genus Sequoia; species Sequoia sempervirens. The sequence continues at coordinate 126,161,844 of VDFB02000017.1, read as the reverse complement.
TCACCATTCAAATATGATGAAAAGTACAAAGGATTTATTAAGGACATAATAAATTCAAACCTGGTGACCATGAGAATGGCCTTGAAGATTCGTTATAACATGAAACTTGGAAAACCAACACACGGGTATAAACAATACACAATATCATAAATAAAATTGGATCCAATGCATAAGAAGCGAGCCTTAAGATTTCTCAAATTTATTATCAATGCTAAAAATACCAAAAAACCACAAATAGACAAGAAAAGGTCAATGTAAGATTTACTATTAACACCTAAATGAATCTCAACCACATCATGACTATGCTTGAAGCATCATTCCACATTACTATCACAACATTGAGCAAAGTATATTAGTATCACTTTTCATATATGTATTTAACTCCTAACCCTCTTTTTTCTATATTCAAATTTTCTTATATATTTGAAGTAAAATTGTAATTTGCATGTCTATTTCACTTATGTGATACAAGCTACTCATTACATATTTTTCTATGTTTTTTAGGCTCCTATTGAGCACTCAAACAAAGGAGAAGGCCACATGAAGAATATGAGATGGGTCTATTACTTTACAAGGACCCCATATCATTTTTGTGTCTATATACCTCCATTTCATATACTTTAAAATGAATTCTCATTTTAGAATTCATATACACCTAAAAGTGGGAGAAAATGTATTGGTTAAATTTGCATATCCATGTTATTTCTCATTTAGTTTTGGGTCCAATTTGATGTAGTATGTTTAATTAAAATTATATGGTTGGAAGTGGAATACTCTTCCGTTAAGATTGGACCCTTCCCTAATACTTTTCCATTCTTGTTCACACATACTTCTATGTTTTCATCCTTATCCTATCCTTATTTTCACCTATCCTCACTCATTCACCATTACTATTTGTTTATTGCATCTACCTTTGTTCACTTCTATATGCTTATTTCTTGCATTGAGATCCTTATTTCCTTGTCTTAAGTCAATTTGAAAATGCATAATATTGATCTTAAATTTAATTTTTAAAATTCAAAATTCTAACTCTTATGCTTTTCATTGAGATCTAACTATTTATACATTCATGTGACTATTTGTTATCATTTATGAATTTAAACACATCTAGAAATTAAGGAACAAAACTGAATATGTACATTACAAGGAGCATTTATTATAGCAACACTTTAGTTCGGAGCACTAAAATGAATGTATTTGTATCAATACTACTTGCATGCTTGATTTTTATCTACTAACATTTTTTCCACAATCGTAAAGTTAGTGTTTCAAGTGGGTTGGCTATGGAGAACTTGAACCTCTAAATACAATAGTTTTTCAAATGTATTTTTTAATATTATCAATGTTTACACATCAACATATAATAGATTTTAGAATGGATCATGCTATAAAGACTATAATTTTTTCCCATACCAGGATCACAACTCAAAGTTTAGTTCCACATTATGTGGGATTGATCTTTGACCCATAAAATATTTTGAGTCAATCAGAGTTATAAGATACAGAATTAAGAGCATTAGTTTTCTATGTTATGAGTAATTGATTGTGTGCATCTTCAATATCCACATTCCATATCAATTCAAAATCTAAGAACATGTATATTTCTCATTTAATTTAAAAAATAAACATGTTTAATTGTCAACTCTTAATTCCTTAATTAAAAGATTGTTAGGTCCACCAAGCATGAGCCCTGGTTTGACTACAAACTTGATAAGAACCACTTAACTTAGATGCATAGGATAATTTAGGTTTAGTATAGATCTAATACTTGCCATTTTAGATGTGAGGTGGCTAGTGAACTCGAATTAATAAGTAAAGTTGAGTACACCACTCCCCACACTAATGAAACATGCTTAGAACCAAAATGTGAGGTGTGAGGTCATGAATAAAAATTACATAGAAAAAACTCATTTGTAATAAAGCACATATACATGTCATAAGAACAAAACAAACACATTGAAGCAAGAAAATTTAGAAATAGGTCCTTATGGGTACAAAACATGCAACTCAATTATGGAGCACCAACACCAAAAGCAAGATTATGATATAGAGAAATATATCATCATATATAAACTTTATGTTCCTAAAGTAGTATGGATAACATTAAAATCTAAAAAAAATCAATTTAACAAAGGTGTCAATAATAATCATGAAGATTCATTTTTTCATTTATTAAATGTTTCTACCAAGTTAAATTGTACCCCATGAACCATTAGGATACTAGAAAATAAATGAAAATTTCATTAAACATGGTTCTACATAGGTACCTATGTATATTCATTCTAACTAACAATTTATTGAAACCTTTCCTGGCATGTCATTGAAACTACCCACAAAACTAACAAACCATGTTACCTCATCATCTTAAAAATAATTAACCACTTCTAATATTAACCATCTTACATATCAAGTAATAATATGATCAACACCTGAGCCCACAATTGGGATCTTAGTAGCCAATACTCAATCACTACACAAATATAGAAATATCACTTATTAGTAGTAACCACCAATAGCAAGTCACCATTCAAATATGACAAAAAATACAAAGGATTTAGTAAAGGACATAATCAATTCAAACCTGGTGACCATGAGAATGGCCTTGAAGATTCATTATGACATGAAACATGGAAAATCAACACAGGGACTGTATTAAAAATACATAATATCATAAATAAAATTGGATGATGCATAATAAGCGAGCCTTAAGATTTGTCAAATTTATTATCAATGCTAAAGATACCCAAAAACCTCAAATAGACAAGAAAAGGTCAATGCAAGATTTACTATTAACACCTAAATGAATCTCAACCACATCATGACTATGATTGAAGCATCATTCCACATTTCAATCACTATATTAAGCAAAGTATATTAGTATCACTTTTCATATATGTATTTAACTCCTAACCCTCTTTTTTCTATGCTCACGTTTTCTTATATATTTGAAGTAAAATTGTAATTTGCACATCTATTTCACTTATGTGATACAAGCTACTCATTACATATTTTTCTATGTTTTTTAGGCTCCTATTGATCACTCAAACCAAGGAGAAGGCCACATGAAGAATGTGAGATGGTTCTATTACTTTACAAGGACCCCATATCATTTTTGTGTCTAAATACCTCCATTTCATATACTTTAAAATGAATGCTCATTTTAGAATTCATATACACCTAAAAGTGGGAGCAAATTTATTGGTCAAATTTGCATATCCATGTTATTTCTCATTTAGTTTTGGGTCCAATTTGATGCAGTATGTTTAATTAAAATTATATGGTTGCAAGTGGCATACTCTTGCATTAAGATTGGACCCTTCCCTAATACTTTTCCATTCTTGTTCACACATACTTTTACATTTTCATCCTTATTCTATCCTTATTTTCACCTATCCTCATTCATTCACCATTACTAGTTGTTTATTGCATCTACCTTTGTTCATTTCTATACGCTTATTTCTTGCCTTGAGATCCTTGTTTCATTGTCTTAAGTCAATTTGAGGATGCATAATATTGATCTTAAATTTAATTTTTAAAATTCAAAATGCTAACTCTCATGCTTTTCATCGAGATCTAACTAAGTATACATTCATGTGACTATTTGTTATCATTTATGAATTTAAACACATCTAGAAATTAAGGAACAAAACTGAATATGTACATTCCAAGGAGCATTTATTATAGCAACACTTTAGTTTGGAGCAGTAAAATGAATGTATTTGTATCAATACTACTTGCATGCTTGATTTTTATCTCCCAACATTTTTTCCACAATCGTAAAGTTAGTGTTTCAAGTGGGTTGGCTATGGAGAACTTGAGACTCTCAATACAATAGTTTTTTTAATGTATTTTTTTTTATCATCAATCCTTACACATCAACATATAATAGATTTTGCAATGGATTGCACTGCAAAGGCTATAATTTTTTCCCATACCAAGATCACAACTCAAAGTTTAGTTCCACATTATGTGGGATTGATCTTTGACCCATAAAATATTTTGAGTCGATTATAGTTATAAGATACACAACCTATTAAGAGCATTAATTTTCTATATTATGATGAATTGATTGTGTGCATCTTCAATATCCACATTCCATCATCAATTCAAAAGCTAAGAACCTATATATTTCTCATTTAATTTAAAAAATAAACATGTTTAATTGTCAAATCTTAATTCCTTAATTAAATCTAGATTAATTAAATTTATATTACTTACATTTAATTAATTAACCTAAATTTACAATAAAATAAAATTACAATAATTCAATCAACTATTATTAAACTAGAACTTAATTAAATAATAATTTTTAATTCTACCTAAGAGATTTGAACTCGCCCCATACAAATGCCTAGAAATCTAAAAGCTTGTAGTGATTCGGTCCCACTTTTTCTTTAGAATTTGAAACAAAAAGATAAACTTTCTAGTAAAAGATAAATGCATCATAAGCGTAGGTATGTAGAATTTGAGATATATATATATATATATATATTTCCATAATAAATGCATTAGACAATTTTCTTTAAGCAAATAGAGGGGACCACCTAGCGAAGAAGAGAATGAGGGTGACCAGCTACCAGATTTATGAATGCCGAATGTCATTTGAACCCTGGTTTCTCCATGAGATGAGCAGCAGCAGTGACCATGGCCTTGTATGAAGCCCCTCCTTCCATCAAGGCAGCCTTTGGCTTTTATTTCAATTCGCGCATATTCTCCCTCACTTTAATTCCCTCTTCTCCTTCCATCAGTGCCCTCACTACTCTCTCCACTTCCGCTCTCGTTACAAACCCGTTTCTTCCCATCTTTAGATCTATGGCCACCTTTTCGTGGTTAACCAGCATAAACCTGTTAAACCTCTGTTCAGTAAACATGGGCGAGCTGATCATTGGAACACCAAACGAAATGCTTTCCAGTGTGGAGTTCCAACCGCAGTGAGAAAGAAAGCCTCCCGTAGACGGGTGAGAAAGAATCGGAATTTGAGGAGCCCAGTTGAGAACTACAAATCCCGTGTGTTTGGTTCGACTTACGAAACTCTCAGGCAAAAGCTCTGAAAGCTCCGTATCCTGCTTGGGGGAGAAGGTATGCTCTCCGCGCACCACCCAAAGAAACCGGTGACCGCTTGTTTCCAGTCCATGTGCTACTTCTGCAATCTGCTCCCTCGACATAAACGCTCCGCTTTCAAAGGAAACAAACACAACGGAGTAGGGGGGTTGTTGACGTAACTAGTTGAGGCAGTCGTGTGTCTCGTGAGACTCCGATGTCACGGGACCGACTGCATAGATGGATAGCATGGCCCTATCGCTCAGAGGCTTGCCTTCCCTCAGAGCTTCTATAGCGTCCGCCTCCAGGTCTTCAAAAGTATTTATGAGAATCCCAGCAGCTTCTGGAAGGCGATTGCAATGGTGGACAAACCGGTGAAACGCTGAATCGGATCTGTCTTGCATAGGCTCGGGCAGATCTCTCGCGCAAATCGGTGGAACACCTGGTATCTCTACACAAAATTCCTCCTCATCTTTAAAGGACGCATCATGTTCCGAAACGAGTTTGGGAGAGCGTAACATAAGACAAAGCATACTTGCACTGCAGGTGAAGAATACGTAAGTGGGTATGATTAGATTGGCTGCAACATTCAAAGTGTCGATGGAGAAGAAATCTGTAACAAAGGCAGAGATGGGCGAAGAGGAGTTGATCAACGGATTGAGATTATCCCCAACGTGCGGTGTTACTTTCTCCACGAATTTGATATGCCAGCATCGATCTTCGTGTCCTCGTCGTGGAAGTCCACATCGGGAAGCTCTGTAAAGCGGATGTCAAAGCCGGAAGATGCCAAGTAGTCGGCGTATGTGACTTGCTTACCTGCGCGCATCCACTCGCTTGTTATTACAGTTGCAGAAAAGCCGTGGTAAAGACAAAGCTGCTTTGCGAATTGAGCTGCAGGGACGAAATGGCCGACTCCTACGCATGGAAAAATAGCGACATGCGGTATTCCCCTGCCATTTTGCACTTCCATTGTGAAGCGCTGCTCTATATCTCACTCCAACAATTTCTATTGTCTCTAAAGATTAAGAGACCCTCGTCAATTGTTTAAATAGCTAGCGAATTGGAGGGCCGGAAGACTAGGAGATTGCCGGTGGGTTGAACGGTGTTGTAGGTGGAAGGTGTTTTGCGTGAGTTTAGTAACACGTTCAAATTAGCTGAACCATCGTTTCATATGGAGACACATTCCAAGCTTTTTGTTATGAAGATTCAATATACCAAACCGTCTGCCATTATTCTTCGATTGTTGTCTCTAGTATCTTCGCCGTTCATGTAATTATTTTTTAATAATTGCCCCAACCAATTCAAATAACTTTTGTACGGAACAGTGCATAGAATTGTCTAAAATTCAAGGTTACTGAATCTGTTTGGCTATTTGGAAATGGTGATGGGAAGAGTTGACATGTTCAATTTTAACAATAGATCTAAACAAATAGGGTTGGGGTCTAGTTCAATTAGCTAAACCATCCTATTGTAGGAAAGAGGTCATAAGGTCTAGATCCCATGGTATCGAAAGACGTGTTGCATTAGCATAATTTAGGGTAGTTAAATGAAATGCATACAACAAGAAACATACATTTATAGATTAAAGTAATTAATTTTAAGAATGATCGTAAATATAATAAAATAATTAGTACAAATTTTAATGATTTGGTATTAAAACATTATTATTTGTCTAGTGTATATTATCTAAAATTTATGTGAGATTGCAAGCATTCTTAAATGGATTCCATACATTTGGACTATTTTTGTGGCAATAAATCTATCATAGAGCTCATAGATCTAATAGAATAAATAACACATTTTTCTCTTTTATTTGGTCTAGTCTCCACTACTTGTTGATTATTAAGGACCATTGATATTTAAAAATATCTTACATAGGTTACAAAATTATTAGGGCCATGTTCTCCTTGGTTAGCCCTATCTAACTTTATGACCTTAAAAAATATTTGCAAATAGCAAGCAACATATGAATGTCTTAGGATTTCAATTTTGAGATGAATAGATTATTTTTAATGCTACAATTGAACTTGTGTGCATGTTGTTGTTTCCACAACAACTCAATTTCCCCTCAGAAAATTGGGGCCCCTCTTTTGTTTTCTCTACTCATGACATTTTGGTACCTTTCTCAATGTGCATTCAAGTTGTCATTGAATGCTCCTTATCTTGGACCTTGGTTTCATTTTTATCTCTAATAGATCATTCTAAACCTAGGTTGATTAAATGATCATAAGAATTCATTTGAGCCTAAAGATGTTTAATTCTTAAATCATGTTTGTGTTAAGAAAACCCCTTGTTTTCATTGCATTCAAAATAAGCCTTCATGTATTTTAAAGTACCTATGACACTTTTATTATTTCTCCTCATTGACATCCTATGGATAATCGGCCCCTTTAGCTCTTTTTATTTTAGTGTTGTGTTTACAAAATAATATGGATTACTTCACTCAAAGCAAGGCCCTACCATCATAGAGTAATAGACCCATCAATTTTGTTGATACATGCCTAGACTCTTATAACCTATCTAATCTCCCTCAATGCCAAAATGACCACCATGATTAACACTAACCATCACTAGAGCTATTAATTGCTTTCACATCTATTATCCTTTGCCACAACGACCACCACAAAGGCCTTAACTATTCATCGATTTCCACCAACCACCACATTGATTAGTCATTGTGCAATGTGATTAACTTCCTAACTACAACCTTAATCACCAGTGGTCCAATCTTGTCCACTAAATAATTTAAAACCCATGCATGTAGCTTTGGATGCCTACCCATCTATTTGATGAACTTTATCTCATATGCCCAACTATTTGATAAAGTTCAACATACTTGATAATTATGTTGAAGGTGTTCACTCTTTGAAATGAACCAAGCTTAATTTTACAATCAATAGTGTTCAATGTTGGAGAAGGCATGCAAGATGATGAGAGCGATCTCATCCATTTATCATAGAGAATATTTAATACCACCAATGACTTTGATTATTTTGTAATATTTCCTCCAGGAAAATTTTTTTTTGGTAAACCATTGAGGATCTTAATGGAAATTTAATATAGGAATCCCCTATGGTTTTTTCTTCTTTCTCCTCTAATTGTAGACAATGAATTCCAAATAGAGGAGTGAGCAGAAGATCCTCCCTACCTATCCCAAAATGGTAGCTTTGGAATAGGGTATGCACATCCATCAAAGCATCATGGAAGGGGGATTTCTTTTTAGATTCTTCCTACTTGTGTAAAAATGGGAGCTTTGGAATAGGGTATGGACATCCATCAAAGCATAAAGGATAGAGGATTTTTTTTAGATGTTATAGTTACAACTTCCCTAGTGTTTGACAAGATTCTTCAAAGAGGTGGTCTCATGGACTGCAATGATTACAGGATATGCATAAAATGGATTTGTTGAAAAGGCTTTATAAGTTTTTAAGAAAATACAATTATCAAGTTTAAAGCCAAATTCCATAACTATTTACTAGAATCCTCCTTGCCCATGCCAAAATAGGAGCTTTGGAATAGTATGGGCATCCATTGAAGCATAAAGGATAGATGAACTTTGTTAGATACTTTAGTCACAACTTCCCTAGTAGGCATGCATGACTACTCACATCATTCTCAATGCAAAAATTTGGTAAATTCATGCTCTAGATGGAACACAAAAAATAGATTTTTTTATTATCTCACTTGAAAATGTCTAAGTTTCTTTTTTCCTAGCATTATATTATAATAAACATGGGTATTATCACCCAAAGTTGTTTTCTAGAAAATAATAACCCCAATAATAATTTTGATTGGTAGAGAAATTGGGAGTATTGTTTTTAGATATTCTAGTTGGAAATTATTTGGTAGACATGTATGAAAAATGTGGTTAGGCATAGCAAACACACATGAACTATTTGACAGAATGGACCTGAAAGAGAGGTTACCTTGAATAGAATGCAATGATTGCAGGATATGCACAAAATGAATTTTTTTGAAAGCTTTAGAAACTTTCAAGAAAATGCAAGTGGTAAGTGTAAAGCTACACTCCATAACTTTTTCCAATAGTCTCCCTACCTATGCCAAAATAGGAGCATTGGAATAGGGTATTGGCATCCATCAAAGAATAAAGAATAGATGAATTTTATTAGATGTTGTAGTTCCAACTACCGTAGTGGACATGTATGCAAAATGTGGAAGCATAGAAGGTGTTATCTAAGATGCTAATATTGTTTTATGCAGTGGTCAAAAAGTTTATCATCGGCCATAATGGTGAGCCTAGGATAGAATGAAATAATCAATAAATTCATTTAACTAAATCTTAAGTGGACAATGTCATTAAGGATCTTGAATTTTCTCATCCAAGTTTATTTCATGTAATAAAACACAACAAGAAATACCCAAGTAAATAAAGGATAATGCCAAGCAAAAATTTGTCTAAAGCCATTTCCCTAATGGATGGTAAAATAGCAACTGCCAATATTGAATGGATTCCAACTACTACTAATGTTGTAAAAGCATTCGTTACAAGAGCTATCTTTAAATATAGTGAATAGTAGAGGTCACATTATCTTCATTTAGCACATGACAATAGATTTTCTTTAGAATGAAATAGAACACAACCATAAATGATTTTTCTATGTACAAATTTGTTACACCCCAAATTGTGAAGTTACTATTTAACTATTACTACATAAGGTAAAAGTGAATATAATGTGAATTCTAGAGATGAATTAATGATGCTCATACATTATTATCAATATGAATGTTATCTCATTTGATGTTGTTTCATTTGATGTTATCTTAGTTGATGTTATTCATGGTGAAATACTGCATAAATGAGAATATATGGTTATTGAATTATTGTTATTCTAACTTTGAAAATGTTTATATATGTTACTTATTGTTGTGAACAATTGAGTACCAAGGCATGTGCTAGTGGTTGCAGGTAAATGTCCATTTCTCTATAGGGAGGGGAAGTATCACTGGTGAGAAGATCTTGGTCGAGTACCCAGTAACGTAAACCATCTGAGCATACACGGACCACCTTAGATTGAGTGAACTGAGTCAGTTTGTGTGGGTTATAAGTAAGTTATCATTGGCTTGTATGTTTGTATTAGGAGTCTTGTTTACTTCTACATGCATTTGTGAGTGATGTTTATCTATTGGGTTTCTGTGATATGTCTTGTGATATTACGATCATATGGATAGGTGGAATGTAGGTGGAAGTATGTGTATATGTATGCACATGTGTGTTAGGAGGGTCTATCAACATGTATATGCATATGTATAAATATACCCCACACACCTATCAATATGATGGTAACATAACTGGATGTAAGTGAATCGGATGTGGACACATATACACTTGTATAGTATATACATGTATCCATATGTATATACATATTGACACAAGCGTATGTTGGCAAATGGCTATGCTCATACAGATGCATCGATATGGTATACCTACACATATGTGTACATAGAGGTATATATAGGTATATATATGTATATATGCACATATCCAGTATAATGTGGATATTAATAATATTTTTGAACTATAGATTTTTACCTCCACAAGACTATCTAACTCTTCTAAGGTTTTCCACCTAAAAGGAGAGAGGTAGGCCAAAAATGCTAACTAGGTTCACTCACATTATGTAATGTATGATGTTTATATGACTAAATAAGATGATCTAAGTGCAACTAATTGTTAAGATTGATTGATTAAGTGTGTAAAACCTAAGAAATATGACTTTTCTGAAAACACATTGTGTAGTGCAAAATCACATAAGAATGAATAGCAAACTGCAATAGAAATGAATCAAACTAAAAGTGTGCACCTGGAATCTTGATGGAGGTTGGAAATGACATTTGAAACACTGTTGATGCTATTTTTTAGGCTTGCAGGGACTCATTTTCCATTCTAGACGAATCAATCCTAGTTCTGTCAAACTAAGCCATAACCTATTTCTGACAAAAGGGTATCAGAAAATGAAGAAAGCACAAAACTAACCTTGGAGTGGGACTCATTCAGCACCCATAGTTAATGATTCCAATTTTGAATTTCTTTATTTTCAAAAGTGGAATTTAGAGCTTCTGATCTGCACTTTGACTTCCTACAGGTATCTGCTTCTGAAACCCTCATTTACAGGTCTAAAAATGATATTTTGTTGATACTTTGACTTGTTCAATGAGGAGAAGACTTTAGCAACCTTGCAACTTGATCTTCAATGATTTCCAAGCTTCCAAGAACCCTTTTAGGTAATTAAACCAAAATGATGAAATATGTAATAAAGGAGTTGATTACCTTGCCATGATGTTTGATCTTGAAAGTCTATAGCAAAACATGAAGGATCTACCCTTGAATTTCTAAAAATTGATGTCTTGGTGACTTGAAATGAAGAAACCCTAAGTTGCTTGACTTGAGATGGAAGATTAATGAATTCCAATAGGTAAGAGATGTGGAAATGAGTTGAAAGACTTATATTTATAAGAAATTCATCTATTATACCCGTTAATACCTCATCACAGGCCGACATGAAGCAATATTAAATTCAAATTTCACCTTTTTCCTACTCAAAGATCAAAATTGAGCCAAATGGGACTCATTCACCACACATGGTGAATGAGTCCCACCTAGATGGGATTGATTTTCCATGCATGGCGAATGGGTCCCATAGGGGCCAATTTAATAGCTAGGAAGCTAGGAGATAAGGACATAAGGTCTAAATTACAACCTTGTCAGGTATTTGATCAATTTAAGCCTCAAGATGCACAATATGGGTCAATAGGGGCCTATTAGTGATGATGTGAATGTCAAATAGGGCTTGGTACACATAATTCAATGTGAGAGTGTGATTAAATACACTTTACAACACTAAAATGAGTTCCACATAGCCTAGGAAGGCACAAGAACCAATGTGAATGTGCAAGAAACATTACACACTAGTTTAACACTAATTGTAAGTTATGAGCCTTCTAGATTGATGTGATAATGCAATTTTAAGCGTGTTTTCTAATTTTGAATTATGGATAAATGGGTTCATTAAGTCTAGAAAAGTGTGAAAGTATCTTACAACACCTTTACAAGACATCGTTAAAAGCATGCTATTCAATTTTCAAGGGTCCAAGACCTAGTGTGGATGCATAAAATGCCTCACAACACCTAAATCAAGGCCTCATTAAGTCCATTTTATCATGAATTAATTCCATGTCAAGCAAAGGGTACCTTTTTCTACAACACATTTAGCCCCCACTTTAGTGAGAGGATGAATTTGCTTCAAACTCACACTAAAGTAGACATTCAAGAGAGAGATCCAAGTGCATAGATGAAGATGAAAAAGATCAAAGGAGGTTGTGCAAGCCCCAGGATCCAAGATCCTAAGTAAAACCATCAAGATACAAAATCATGTAATGGCAAGAACTAGGAGAGGAGAAAAATGAGGTGGAAAAGATGTACTCACTCTAGGGACACAAAACTTTAGGTCATTTACAGGGTGAGAAGTCCACAACATACTCAATCTGGGGCCACATAACTTCTGATCATCTGTAGGGTGAGAAATCCCAAAAGGTGAGAAACATACACTTGTTGTTATGCATTCAAACACATAGGTGGCTATGGGGAACGTCATGTTGCTCAATGGGATTCCCACTCAACCATACCAGTTATACCTCCTAATAAATTTAATAAGGTGCCACAAAGGAAAATGATTTTTGAGCTCTATGAGGTAAGAAAAACTTCATATGCTTGACACTCAAAGACATTGTTAATGCAAAATAGCATAAGGATTGTTCAAAGGGATTTTGCTTAGTTCATGCAAGGTCTCATCTTAGGGTACATCATGCCCAATGTTTCCAAGAGAGGAAAAGTGAAAATGGTCTCATCCTGGGAAACATTGTACCTAATGATTCCATGAGAGGAAATCATGAGAAAAATAAAATCACACAATGAGATGTGAGTGGTGACATATTCCCCCACTTTAAAGTGGTTGTGAACACTAGTACTGTGAGAAATTGCTTTATAGTAGAAGAATAGGTCATTAGAGCTTACTCGAAAAGCCCTATGCCAAGTCATATGCTTTCAAGAAGCTACATCATGAAAAGGGGAAGTACATGTCACATGCAAGCTAGCTTAAGGCACATCATCCATGTCCCAAGCTTGATCTTATATGTTCATGAAAGGTTAACTACTAGCCAAAGGAGGCCACTACATGTGACATACGAGGACAAGGTTGTCCAAACCCTTTCCCCCACTTATTGCAGAACAAGGGTGAGTTTAAATGATTGAGGAAAGGAATGGTAGAGTGAAAATCGATATCAATTAGAGGAATTAGGTGCCCCCACATAGGGAAGCATACCGAACTCCTTAAGATGTTGGATTTTATGACTCAAAGCCTTACATTTATTGGTGAAATGACCATGAAATATATGATAAGCATAGAATGGAGTCTTAGACTAGCATTTCTTTCAAGTTTTGGGAGGGAGGGTGATCAAGTGATCTTGGAGGAGTCTTGAAAAGATACTCTCTTGATCAATGGTAGAAGGTGGTCTTGTGGCTTGCATCAAAGATACATCTTGCTTAGTAGTAGATGTCATACTAACACACGGTTCTCTAGATTGTGAGATATTGTTCTCACTCTTGTAGGAGGAGGGAAAATCTATCAAATTCAAATCATGAGTGTTTTGTGAGATGACATTGAAATTAAACAAAGGTGAAGCTGTGTGTTTTATGTTTGATCAAGGATGATGTTCAAGACCACTAGTTGATTTAGGAGGGTATTGTGTGATATTATGGATGTTGGGTGAAGGTTTGGTTATCTTTATTATAGGACAATAACTAAGACCATGAGTTTTTTGTTGTGTGAGGGATTTTATAGGGTTGTAGATACCTTGTTCATTAGCACCACATCCTTTTACATGATATCCAAGTTGTTTCATAAGCTCAAAACCTTTTCCATAAAGCATTTTCATTGCTCTTGGATTGGGTGGTTGTTCATTATTGTGTTCGTCAAAGGTTGTTGTGTAGTTTGCTTCTTTATCTAAAGTGGGTGAGGTGGACGCTTTTGAAAGGTCATCCAAAGTTTTTTTTGACATTATTGTTGTGTCTTTTCCATTATTTGAATCTTTATGGATGATTTTGTATTCACCCATGAAGTTATGCTCAAAATCCAAGGAACCCCAATTGTCGTCCAATAATGTTGTATGGTGTTCAATGTGTTTATCATTTTGTTGTGTAGGTTCCACTTGTGTGGTTGGTGTTAATGTGTTCAAGGGGTTCTCTTTGGTTTTTTCAAGTTGTAAGATACTATAAGGTTTAGGGTCAGTGTCAAGGGTGTATACTTTGTTGTTGTAAATGTATTTCATTTTGCGATGAAGAGTGGAGGGCACACCGTTCATGGCATGAATCCACTATCTACCTAAGATAAGATTACATGAAATTTCATAAGGCATGAAATGGATTGGTGTATTCAAGGTGACCACTCTAGTGGTAAGAGGCATAATCATTACCCCGAGTGGTTTACTTTTTACATTGTCAAATCCCTTAATAGATAGAGAATCAGGTCAAATGGTGGATCTATCAATGCCAAGCCTATCCAAAAGACTCACACTACACACATTAAGATAAAAACCATTGTCTACAAGAGATCTCTTTATCCCTTTTGTTTTCTATTGAGCGACGATCATGAAAGCTTCATTTTGTTTTTGTAACTCTAAAGGAGGTAGCTCGTGTTGATGGAAATTAATGTGAAGATTCATGATATGGATTAAAGTTGCAACATCATTCAGATTTGTACTAGGAGGAATTGCAATTTGTTGTAAGGCTGTTTGAAGAATAGTGTGGTAATTTAGTGAGTTCTAAAGTAAATCCCAAAGAGAAATCTTTGCAGGAGTATTCTTTAATTGTTCAACAAGATCATACTCCATTGTGTGTGGGATATAATTAGGAGCACTAGGCGGATTGGGTAAAGGTAAAGAGATTGGGGTTGGTTTTTGTGATTGTGGATTATTTTGAGTGTTATATGTATGAGCAATGGTATTATAACTCAGTTTCTGCAATACATTATTTTTTAGGTGGGAATAGGATGAGTTTAGGGTTGTTTTAATTTTGTTGTTTGTGTGAAGAGGGGTAGAGAATTAGAGGGTTGTTAGGATGTCCCATGGGGTATGTATGAGGTCTAGTAATCAAAGGGGATCTAATGGACACTTGCACATTCATAACCTCAGCGATCTTGGTTTGATGTATCTCTAATGAAGGGAAATCAAGAATCACTATTTTATCTAAGGAGGATGCATTATTATTGTTGTTGTTTTCTAGCACCATGATATTCTCCCTAGAAGGAGAGATTTTAGGAGAACAACAAAACACATGTACTTGACAAGTAAGGCTAGGTTCTTCCAAAATGACTTCATAGCTAATAGGGGAATGATCAATGATGGGAGTCTCAAGAGGGGGATGATTAGGAGAAGGTGTTAGTTGAATGTCCATTTCCTTTAAGGTCTTATTCTCTTGTGCTATGTTATCTACTTGACTAGGAGAGCTTGTAATATGTTTATCCAAGTTTGAAGTGTATAAAGTAGCTTCATCACAAGTGAGGGAGGCATCAACATAAGGATCACTATGGTTTTCAAATAGATTATCCCAAGTGACTTTGAATAGGGATGTCTTCTAATACCAACCTATCCTCTTGACATCGAGGAGGGATATTAGGAGATGTAAAAGTTTAATTTTCATGGCTACAGAGATTAGGTAAGGTGGTATTTAGGAATGTTTATATGTTTTCATCTTCTTGTTTTTTGAGGTCTTCCAAAGGCTGAAGAGGAGAGGGACAATCAAGACTCACAGAGCTTGTAGCTCCTTTCACCAAAATACCTTTGTCACTAGTAGGAGAGGTATTGGGAGAAGAACAAGTATGATTTTCATGATTATCTACACTTGCATCCTCTTGTTGTATTATATTCTTGCAAATCCAATAGGTACTAGGAAGGTATGCAAAATGCTTATCAAATGTTTTACTTTGCTATCATAGATCATGTTCATACAAAATAGAATCATACAAGCCACTTGCTATTCTAGAAACATTGAATGCTTTAAGATAACACATACTAAAATGAGAAAATAAGTAAAGTGTAATGTAATGACATAAAAGGAAATGCAATTTTCAATTATGAAACAAGGTAATGTCCTGAATACACTATGCACCAATCAGAAAATGACATGAAAAATGTGAATGCAAAATGGAACAATGCATGAAATGGGCTATTTTAAGTGGGATCTAGTGAAATGCATGTGAAAAAAATGCAACTAACTAATATAGGTAGGTTAAGGCACCAAATAGAAGCATAAAAATAGAGTTCTGAGTTTTGTAAAATGTAGTTTCAGGGGTCAAAAGGGACCGATTCGCCTAGGATGGTGAATGATTCCCAGTATGGACTTTTTTTTAGAATTTTTAGAAAATTTAAGTAATTTTTATGGATTCTGAGTGCTATGATGTAGAACCAAATGAAAAATGCTGAAATTCAGGAAAGTTACATGAAATTAGATGCCAAAAATGCAACCTAAATGCACATTTTATGAATGCAAAATTTGAAACCTATCATGCAAATGAATTCATGCAAACCCTAATGCAAGATCAATGTATGATGGAATCCAAATGAGAAAATAAAGTATTTGAAAAAGAAAGGTCACCAAAATGAACTGTAGATTTTTGGCTCCACAAGACTCTCTAACTCTTCTAGGGTTTTTCACCTAAAAGGAGAGAGGTAGGCCAAAAATGCTAACTAGGTTCACTCACCTTATGTAATGTATGATGCTTATATGGCTAAATAAGATTATCTAAGTGCAAATAATTGATAATTTTGATTGATTAAGTATGCAAAACATAAGAAATATGACTTGTTTGTGAACCGTAGAATTTTTGCACCAATGCACTTCTCTAGCTCTTCTAGGGTTTTTCACCTAAAAGGACAGAGGTATGGCTAAAAATGCTAAAGGGTTCATTCAAATTGTGTTATGTGTGATGTTATATGAACTAAATGAAGTGAAATAAATGCAATTAAGTGATCTATTTTATTGACTATGAATGCAAAATCTATGATTGATGCTATGTTTGAAAACACAGTGTTGTTTGTAAAATGATTAAGAGAATAAAAAATGTAAATTAGAGTAAAAAAAAGGTTATTTTTCAGAATGTGTGCACCTAGGAAACATGAGAAGACTAGGAAAAAATCTAGAAAATTGATGAATTATGGATTTCAGCTGACTAGGACTCATTCCTTACTCAGGGCAAATCAATCCCAGGTCAAGGCTTTTCTACACAGAAGCTATTTTTTGTCAACCAGGAACCAAGATTTGCATCTGGCTCAAATTTTCACCTTAGGAGGGACTCATTCACCATGCATGGTGAATCAATCCACTTTCAAATTTCTACAACTTTAAAATTATGTTCTGCACCTTGACACTTGCACATCAATTTCTAACAGAAACCTGACTTAGGATCTCAAAAAATTCCTACAAAACAACTTAAAATTATTTGTCTAATGGGGGGTTTGCCTTGGTCAAACCCCTAGTTTTGTAATTAAGCCTTGTATGGAAAATGATCTGCATAAAACCCTAGCCTTAGCTGTGTTAAAGACTAGGAAGATCTGAAATATGACAAAAGCCCTATTCTATTGCTCTAGAATAAGAAATGCAAAGATGATTTGTATGATGAAAGATCTCAACCCTAGAAACCTTATAACACATGAAAAATGGAAATGAAATGACATGCAAATGATAAACAAACAAAATGCAAACCTTAATCTGAGGATCTAGAGTGAAAATGGAAGATGGAATTAATATGAAACCAAGACCTTAGGGGTGATTTGGTGGGTAGTTGCACCTCTTCATCCTAGATTTATTCATGATTCACCATAGGCATCCATCATCAACCCTTTGCAATGTTATATCTTGACAAAAAGAGTGAGCTTCAAGACCTGTAAAAACCCTAGTTTGCTACCTTAAAGCTTCAACTTTTGCTAATGAGACTTATTGTGGAAGACTTGAATTTTGAAATTTCTCTTGAAGAATGACAAAAAGATGTGTGTAATGACTTAAAATAAGTATTTATAAGCAACAACACCTTGTTTTCCTATTATTTAGACTTAAAAGACCGACATTCACCATAAATTTAAGTTAAATTAATCAAATTCCAGCTCAAAATTGAAATTTCCCTCAAAAGGGACTCATTTGCCACCCTTGGCGAATGGGTCCCACCAGAGGGGACTCATTCACCCAAGGTGGAGAATGGGTCCCACTACTAATTTTTGAAGGTGGGTTTTCAGGGTATGAGATAATTAAGTGCTATTTGTCAGGTTTTATGTGTTTTCTTAGGTAAAACGAGCCTCTAGATAAAAAATAATGGGTCTTAGGGGCTTATAAATGCTATTTTGAAGGGTAAATGGTATGAAGGAACTCAAAAGTAGGTCCAATTATTTGTGAAATAGTCTCTTTTCTCAAGAGGGTCCAATTTTCTATGGTACATTTAGCCCCCACTTTAGCTCCCTTATGACTCTATGTGCATATGTAAGCTAAAGGAATCTAAATGATGTACTTTATTACATAAAAGGATACTCATTCAAAAGATAGGAGAACAAAGCACCCAATGTAGTTATCTACACAACCACAACATTAGGAACCACATCCTACAACACACATTCGTTAGTTGCCTTAAAATTCTTTTATCTAACTCTTAGGAATCCAATTTGAGGGTAGATGTATGCCCCCCCTTGATTCCACTTGCTTTACGAAGGTGGAATCAAGGTAGCAATCTAGCCACATTGAATAAGAAACATCATATTATAGGGAATTTCCAAGTACCATGCCACATAATGATAGATAGATGATGATGTCAAGTGTGGAATCACGATTCCAACACATCAAATGATGTTGAAAATGCATTACCCTATCTCCCATTATGTTTATTTGAATAAATCTATGTTATGAGTTCTTGAAAAGATAATAAACTTATGTTAATGTGTAAAAGTGAAAAGAGATGAAAATGGATTAAAAGAAGGAGAAGAAAGTAACTTGTCACTAACTATTCATTTTATCTTCTTGTAGCTTGAGAGTGACGAGTAAGAGAAGAACATGCCGAGTAGATGGGAATACACACCTTCGCAGTTGGATGATTTTCATGAGCAGGTTGCATGCGGTGAGTTGTATTATGAGGTAAGTCAATTGTACAACTTTTTCCTTGTAATTTTGTAATAATTTAATGATTGTAATGCATGGATAGGTTAATTTAGGGTCTTAGAAAAAAAGTTCGCAAAGTGTCCCCTTTTTTGCAAAGTGTCCCATTTGTTTGTAGAGTGTCCCTTTTGTTTGCAAAGTGTCATGTTTCTTCATGAAGTGTCTCGTTTCTTCATGAAGTGTCCCATTTCTTTGTAAAATGTGCTAAAAGGGTTCTAAAGTGTATAGGGACATTAGAAAAGCACACTAGATTGACTTTACCACACTTGATGAAATATGTGAAAATTGAAGAATTTAGATGAAATTTAGAGCATTTTGTGATGATTTTCATAGGTCCCCACCCAGTCACAGCAGCGGCTAGGGGGAACACAACTCACATTTCTAAGAGATCATGTGCAGTGCTATTAGCATCAGAGATAGAGCATTTACAGTTAGTGGGTATCTATTGGGCATATCTTATGCCACCTCTGAGATACCATGATGTCATGCTTATGGCTTTATATGAGCATTGGGATGCTGATACTTGTACCTTTCATCTTCCCACTGGGGAAATGACTATCACTCTCGAGGACATACACCACATTCTCTAAGTTCCCATTCAGGGAGAGTGGGTATATTTCAATGGGGATCAAACATTTTGAGAGAAGAAGAGAAGTATGTAGTGTTGTTTAGGTGGACCTATACATGATGAGAGGGTTACAGTGTAGATCGAGCTTCCCATGCTATTGTATTCATGAGCTCCTATAGTTAGACAGATTATGATGCACATAGTCGCACTAGTTTTCAATCCAAATGGATGAGTAGCACACTTGGATGGATGACTAGTACACTTGATACAAGGGATACAAGTATGAGCAGAGGATAGTCTATGCTTGGGGCTGCTACATAGTAGCACACTTGTATTATGATCTTGGCCAGTTTGTATTTCAAGAGATTGATAGTATGATCCATTGTATGCCTATGCAGGTGTGGTGCCTCAAGCATATCACATGTACCAGACCTATTGAATTCCCTTGTGCTATAGTTGCAAGATATCCACGAGTATTCAGCTATCCTTTGTGATGCTTGTGGTAGTATGGGGATTTACACTTTTGGAGAGTGTGATTTGACTAGCTAGAGGAGGAAAAGATCCTATGGGTACTTTATCTACTCACTCTATAGTGGTCAGATCCCATAGGCTAGCTATGGAGGATGTAGATGGATAGGTATCTAGATGGGAGGAATGACTATGTTGTATGACCTTTCTATAATGGGTAAGTCATGCGATAGTTTGGATAGGTGAAAACACAATTGAGGGCATGCCCCTTCATTATACGATTATTGCAGAGTGCCCAGTGGCCAAGTGATATTGTTCAGCTAATTATAGATCATGTTCATGAGAGTGATTTTGATGATTCAGATCACAACTAGCCACCAAATTTTGACATTGATGATGTTGGTAGCACAGACGAGCATGAGGAGTGGTGGTCATATGCACAACTAGCTCCTGTGTTCCCCATGCATGTTCCTATAGGTGATGCAGGACCAACACCAGATGAGGGTGATGAGCTAGAGGATAGAGCAGAGGAGGTATGGTATAGGCCAGTAGATATTTTTATAGATGTTATTGATGAGGAGTACCAGTCTGATGTAGATCCTAATTATGAGGATTAGGATGGAGGAGAGGATGAGGAGGAGAAGGAGGATTATGAGGAGGATGATTATCACAAGGAGGAGCCACCCATGAGTGAGGGTGATGAGGTAGCTATTAAGGATCAGTAGAGCATGGAGCATCCTCGCATACTTACAGGACTAGATCACTAATAGTAGCTACAACAAGCATTAGTACCCAGAGTCAGAGAGATACCAACACATCCTCCATGCCCTCCAGAGAGGATGAGGTTGACATTCCTCGTCCGACTGGAGACATACGTAATGACATTTAATTTTACTCATTTCCTTTTAGTACTATCTGTGTTATTTATATATATATCATGATGACATGTTACCGATTGTGTACATTTTCTATCTTGCAAGAGCAATGAGAGACTAGTGAGAGTTATATCATCAGGTTTCCATAGAGATAGTGCTTGCATCCATCGACGAGGAGGAGATGGATCCTAACTACATTCCCCCACCAATCATGGAGGAGGAGCCAAAGACACTCAAACCTTTCGCAAGACTACATATAGCACACAAGAGCATGAGGAGATGACTTCGTCGAGAGTGCACTATAGTCGGCACAAACCTCAGGAGAGGTATAGAGACTACATGCAGAGCTTGCACGAACATGAGTAGAGAGGGATCAAATGGTAGAGGAGCAGCTTATAGCTATTGGTCGAGTACAGGGACTAGAGTATGCACTTAGACTCAATAGTTTGCAATCAAAATCACACATGACCGTCTCACAATGACCAAGGACTGGATCATGAGGGTCAGATCCTAATGGTTCTAGCTCTCATAGACCACTATGACTTTGTATATGATATTGAGATGTATATAAAACTTTCATATATATAGACATGCAAATTTGATGTTACTATGATGTGTCTCTTTGTGGGGATGTTTAATTACAATGTGATTAATTAAATGACTTAAGGTAAAAGTATTTAATTAATGTCGACATGATTTAATAGGATTAATGTGATCTAGTGTAAAACATATTTCGGTTTTAGTGTAAATACAACATTATTAATTAGAAGAGAATATGTTAAATTAAATACACTAATAAGGATCTAACTTAACATAACATGAAGGTGAATAGTATGAAGCCTAAAGAAATTATAAAATGAACTTAAATAGTTACCTTAGTGTTCAAGACAAACACAAAATTAGTTGTCAAGAATGAAGCAATGTGAAAGTTATTTAGAATAACATCAAATAACTTTAAACAACATAGTTGTATCAATCATACTATTCAAAGGGGTCAGAGATAATACCGATGCAAATGTGTGGTATTAATAGGCTCCTTAAGGGGTGTTCCATCAATTTGCATTAAGAGATAAGCACCATACCCATAATTGGTGTCAACTATGTAAGGTCCCAACCAATTTGGGCTAAACTTATCTGTATCTTCATTGTCAGCACTAGTATTGTGTTGATTTTCAATAAGAACAAAATCTCCCATGCAAAATGATCGGGGGATGACATGAATGTTGTGTTTGCATTGCAATTTTTTGATGTGAGCTTGGAGATGTTCAAGAGTGTTAATGTGTTGTTCATCGAGCATCTCAAGTTGATGTAATCGTTGATCTTTATAAATATCATTGTCAATAATATCTTGGAGAGAAACCCACAAAGTAGGACTTTCTAACTCCTAGGGCATAATTGCATCAGTTCCATAAACAGGGTTATAAGGAGTATTTCTTCTGGATGATCAAACATTAGTTCTATAAGCCCAAAGCACATAAGATAGTTGTGTATGCTAGTCTTTATGATGCTTGGTGACAATTTTCTTGAGGATTTGTTTGAGAATCTTATTAGTATTTTTAGCTTGTCCATTGGATTGTTGATAATACGGTGTGGAAAAGCAATGTTGAATGTTGAATGTTTCAAGAAATTTCTAAACTTTATTATTCTTAAATGGAGTTCCATTGTTTGAAATGATTGTGGAAGGTAGCCCAAAGCGAGCAATGATGTAGTCCAAGATGAAACGACAAATTTCTTCAACATTTGTAGAATGGAGGGGAATAGCTTCCACCTATTTTATGAAATAGTCTATTGTGGTTATGATAAATGTATGTCCAATAGAGGAAGGTGGTGAAATTTTTCCAATAAGATCCAACCCCCCATAGTGAAAATGGCCAAATAGGAACATTGGAATGGAGCTTAGTAGGAGCGTGGATCAAATTTCTATGTTCTTGGTATTTGTGACATCATTTAACATAGGTGAAGCAATCATTCTCCATATGTCTCCAATAATAACCCATACAAATAAGTTTTTGCACTAACTAACAGCCTCCAAAATGACCTCTATAGGAACCAACATGAGCCTGTTTGAGTGCTAAAGGGATTTCAAAATCTTTAAGACATCGTAATAGGAAACCATTAAAAGATTTTCTATACAATACATTTGCAAGGATCACATATTTAGCAACGAGTTTACGTTTTGAGTATTTTTTGTGGTAGGTTCAAGAATGGTATTGTCTTTCAAGTAGTTGTATATTGCATCATACCATTTGCATGAGGCATCTTTAGTTATCACCAAAATTTCTTCTAACGAAGTATCGGTCAAAAGTTTCATGATGAGATTCATAACAAAGGTGAAGTCTTTGGAAGGATCGTGTGGGGATATAAGAGAAGTTTCACTTTCCATTACATCCGCATGTCGATCATCTTTATGTGGGATGTTATCAATGGTGAATGATTCAAACTTTTCTAATAGTCTCATTATAAGATCCTTTTATTTTGATAATATGTCATGTTTAGTTTGATATGTACCATTGATTTTTTTTATTACCAATTTGAAATTGATAAATATCTTGATATGTTTAGCATTCATTGTTAAAGCAGCTAGCAAACTTGTGATCAATGCCTCATACTCAGTTGTATTATTTGTGCACAAGAAATTTAATCGATAGGAAAAGGGACTAGGTTTTCCATTGAGTGGAATTAGTACCACTCCTGCACTGGAACCTTTTCTACACTTAAATTCATCAAAAAATAATTTCCATGGTTTAATGTCAGTAGTTAAGACATGACCATCAGGAAAGGAATCATGAGTAGGTAAAGAAAAAGGAGAAGGAGCATTAGCTAAGTGATTAGTTAAGGCTTGGCCTTTGATTGCTTTTTGTGAAACAAATTTAAGGTCAAATTCAGTTAACAACATCACCCAATAAGCTAAGCATCTTGAGAGATTTTTTTTTTGAAAAGATGTTTAAGAGGATCAAATTTTGTGATGACTTGTATTTCAACATTTAGTAAATAATGTCACAACTTACTAGTAGTGAATACAAGATCCAAACATTATTTTTCAATTGGTGAATATCATGTTTCATAATCAAACAAGGTTCAACTAATGTAATAAACAAGGTTCTCTTTACCATGTGATCGTCATGTTGAGCCAACAATGTTGCAAGAGAATGGGCGTATGCACTGATGTACAATATAAACGGTCTTCTTGGCACAATGGGTTGTAAAATAGGTGGAATTGCTAGGTATTATTTTAGACTCTCAAAACCCTATTTAAAATCCTCATTCCAATCAGAAGGTACACCATTTTTAAGGAGATGCGTGAAAGGTAATGTGTGATCAACCAAAGATGCAACAAAATGACAAATAGCTTGAATTCGACCTTGTAACGTGCGCAACTAAGAAATATTTCTAGGAGGTGGCATGTTAATGATTGCATCAATTTTCTTTGTTTCCACCTCAATGCCTCAGTGAGATATGACAAACCCCAAAAACTTTCCACTATCTATGCCAAAGACACTTTTTTGGATTCAATCACATATTATATTTACGTATTCGTTCAAATATTTTGTGAAGGAAAACATTGTATTGACTTGTTAATGATTTAGCGAGGATGTCATCCACATAATATTCCAAAATTTTATGAATATAATCATGAAATATCAATTTCATTGCACATTGCTAAGTTTTGTCAGAATTCTTTAGACCGAAGGGCATCACAACCCAACATAATGTTCCCTAAATAGATGTAAAGGTAGTTTTGTACTAATCTTGAGGGTTAATAAGGATTTGATTATAACCAAAAAAATCCATCCATGAATGACAAAAAAGCATGTCCAGCAGTTGAATCCATGATCATGTCTATATTAGGAAGTGAGAAATCATCTTTTAAAGAAGCTTTATTCAAGTCTCAAAAATCCGTGCATATCATAATACGATTATTAGGTTTTGTAATTGCGGCAATGTTTGAGATCCAAGGAGAATAATCAATAGGTCTAATAAAGCCTACATTAAGGAGTTTTTTCGAGCTCCTCTTTAACATGCAAGGCTATGTTAGTATGCATTTTTCTTATCTTTTGACAAATGAGGTTAGTGTTTTCAGCAAGGAAAATGTTATGCATCACAATTTTTGGGTTAATTCCTAACATAATATTTCCAAGCAATTTTTTTAGGAAAATCATGAAGTAAAGAGGTAGTGTCTTCTTGTTCTTCATCATCAAGGAACTTCCCAATATTAATAACTTTTTTACCATTAATGTCCATTGGCACATCAACTATATCTCCTTAAGGGAGTGCATTGGATTTAGGACCTTCAGATTCATAGAGCTCTTCAGTGATATCACTTGCTATTTTCTTGGTAACAGTCATGGCACGAGGAATGTTTTTCATGCAAGTAAGCAAGGATGTGTTATCATAAATGCCTAACATTCATTTCAAAGCTTCATCACTATCGACATACTTGCATGTAGGTGGTAAGGTTATATCAAGAAATTCAGGATGTTTGATTGTCAGTTTATGTTTTGGTTAACATGTTATAGCGTTAATGCTCAAAGATGGTCATTGAGTAGCTTTGGTCATTTTAGAAAAATAATATCCCAATCCAGTTTTTGTTTCTTGCATATTAGGTTCAACAGGGACATGAATACCTTACTCATGTTTTCCACACCCTTTTCTAGTATAGCCTAATTGTCTCACAAGTTCATAGCCTTTCCCATAAAGTGTTCCATTTCATGTGGATTAGGTGGGGATTGATAATCTATCTCATCAAAATTTGTTGTGTATGTTGCATTGTCATCCAAATTATATGAGATAGATGTTTGAGATGATTGTTTAGAATTTTGAGTGGACATGATTGTTGGTTGTTCTTGTTTCTCATCTTTATTTTGTGTGAGTATGTATTCACCCATAAATGAGGGTGTGAATTCTAAGGATCCCCAATCATCACCGAATAATTTAGATATTGATTCCTCATCATGTTGTTCAATTTCAAGAGGATATGTATTGGATGTTGGAATTAATGTTTTCAAAGGACTTGTAACTCCTTTTTCAAGGTGCAAGAAAATTTCAAGCTTGGTCTATTTCAACTTGATAGATATGATTTTTATGGACATATTTCATGATATGATGAAGGGTCGAAGGCAGTGCATTCATATCATGAATCCATGGTTATCCTAAAAGAAGATTATATGAAAGATCATAAGGCATGACATGGATAGGAGTTTTCATAGTAGCCACCCCAATCATAATAGGAAAAGTAATTATCCCAAGTGGTTTCTTTGTTGTTTTGTTAAATCCTCGAATGGAGATGGAATCAAGTATTATTTGTGACCTATCAACATCTAATAGATCAAGGAGAGTCACACTACACACGCTAAGAGCATAACCATTATCAATGAGATTTTGTTTAATACCTTTGTGATTGAATTGAGAAATTATCATAAAGGAATCATTTTGTTTACACAACTCTAAAGGAGGGAGCTCATGTTGATGGAAACTAATGTCAAGATTCACTTTTTGGATGAGAGCTACCACATCATTCGAAGTGGTACCAGGAGGAACTGTGATTTGTTTCAAAGTTGTTTGAAGAATGTTGTGATAATTTGGTGAGTTTTGAAGCAAATCCCAAAGGGAAATATTGGAAAGAGTATTCTTTAATTTTTCAACAAGGTCATACTCCTTTGTGTATGGGGTTGGTTCTAGTGGTTGTGGATTGCTTTGGGTGTTATATGTATGAGCAACAATATCATTACTACATTGCTGCAACACATTGGTTTTAGGGGGGTAGAGGGTGTAACAGGGTTGGTTAGAGGGGTGAAGTTTATGTGAGGGTGGGTAAAGAATAATTTGAGGTTGGATTACATTAACGTCCTTGGTTTTAGATGTTTCACAACAAACCAAAGTGAATGATTTTGGGGAGAGGAAGTCTTGAAGAGACTCATCTATCAAGTGCAAATCATCACAACTAAAAGGTCTGTGGGGTAAATTATCGTCAATTGGTTTAAGGTGTTCAAGAGAAGCATTAGAGGTGTTAACATTAGGTATCATGAATTGGTCACAACAAACCTTATTGGATGGCTTATATGAGATGATGTCTTGGGGGGCTTCATCTAAAAAATCAAATTCATCACAAGCAAAAGGTTTGAGGGGGACAGTATCATTAAGGGGTTTAGGTTTCTCATTGCCAGCATTAGAGGATGAAGTGAGTGAGAGGAAGTCCTGAAGAACTTCATCTAACTTGTTGGTCATAATCACTACTAAGAGGCTTAGATGAAATTTTGTTTCTAATTTGAATCATTTGTTTGAAGGGATGGTTTGATTTTTCAGTTTTTGTGTCTTTATGTGTCGATGAATCTAATCTAAAAGAACTAGCAACGAATATGGAAAAGGAAAGTTTCAAAGATCTAAAAATATCCATGAATGCCATGAAAAGAAGTAAAATTTATGCTAAGAAAATAGAAACAAATGAACTATAACAAAAAGATAATTGCAGAAAATAGAAAGATGCAATGCAGGAAACTGGAATCTAGAAATGCTGATGTAGAAACTATAGTGGACTAATTCGCCCAAGGTGGTGAATGAGTCCCAGCGGATGGATTTTTTTAAATTTTTTCTTCCTTTTTGTCTTTTCTAGATATTTTTAGGTCTGTACAATGTAGAGATAGAATGCAAATTTAAAATGTTTGAATGATTTAATGAAATGCAATGCAATAACAAAGTCTAAATAATGCTTTCACTAATGCAATGTTTAAGAAACCCTAAGATGCAAAATAATGCAAAATGATGAAGTAATTAAGTCCTAAGATGGAAAGACAAATGTAAATCATAATGATATTATGATCAATATGCAGGTTCACCAAAATGAACCATAGAATTTTGGCACCAATTCACATCTCTCACTCTTCTAGGGTTTTTCACCTAAAAGGAGAGAGGTGTGGCCAAAAATACTAAAGGGTTCATTCAAATTGTGTTATGTGTGATGTTATGTGAACTAAATGAAGTGAACTAAATGTAATTAAGTGATATATTTGACTGATTATGAATGTAAAATCTATGATTTATGCTATGTTTGAAAACACAGTGTTGTTAGCAAAAAGCTTAAGCGAATTATCAAAAATGCAAATTAGACTAAACAAAAGGTTATTTTTTAGAATGTGTGCACCTGGGAAATAGGAGAAGACTGGAAAAAAATCTAGAAAATTGATGAATTCTAGATTTGAGCTGACTAGGACTCATTTGCCACCCTGGGCGAATCAGTCCCAAGTCAGGGCTTTTCTACACAAAAGTTGTTTTTTGTGTATTGGGAACCAAGATCTGCATCTGACTCAAATCTACACCTTAGGAGGTACTCATTCACCATGCATGGTGAATCAATCCACTTTCAAATTTCTACAACTTCAAAATTATATTCTACACCTTGACAACTGCACAACTATTTTTGACACAAACTTGACTCGGGATCTCAAAAAATTCCTACAAAATAGCTTAAAATTGTTCGTCTAATGGGGAATTTTCCTTGGTCAAACCACTAGTTAGGTAATTAAACCTTGCATGGAAAATAATTTGCATAAAACCCTAGCCTTAGATGTGTTAAAGCCTAGGAAGATTTGAAATATGACAAAATCCCTATTCTATTGCTCTAGAATAAGAAATAAAAAGATGATTTATATGATGCAAGATATCAACCATAGAAACCTTACAACACATGAAAAATGGAAATTAAATGGCATGCAAATGATAAAAAAACAAAATCAAAACCTTAATTTGAGGATAGAACGAAAATGGAAGATGGAATCAATATGAAATGAAGTCCTTAAGTGTGATTTGGTGGCTAGTTGCACCTCTTCACACTAGATTTCTTCATGATTCACCATAGGAATCCATCATCAACCCTTTGCAATGTTGGATCTTTACAAAAAGAGTGAGCTTCAAGACTTACAAAAACCCTAGATTGTTGCCCTAAAGCTTCAACATTTTCTAATGAGACTTATTGTGGAAGACTTGAATTTTTAAATTGCTCTTGAAGAATGACAAAAAGATGTGTGAAATGACTTAAAATGAGTATTTACAAGAAACAACACCTTGTTTTCCCATTATTTAGACCTAAGAGGCCGACATTCATAAAAAATTTAAGTTAAATTAATCAAATTTTTGCTCAAAATTGAAATTTCCCTCAAAAGGTACTCATTCGCCCACAGTAGTGAATGGGTCCCACTATTGATTTTTGAAGGTGGGTTTTTGGGGTATGAGATAATTAAGTGTTGTTTGTCGGGTTTTATGTGATTTCTTAAGAAAAATGGGCCTCTAGATAAACAATAATGGGTCTTAGGGGCCTATAAATGCTATTTTGGAGGGTAAATGATATGGAGGAACTCAAGTGGGTCCAATTATGCGTGAAATTATTTCTTCTCTCAAGAGGGTCCAATTTTCTAAGGCACGGTTTGAAAACACATTGTGTAATGCAATATCTCCTAAGAATGAATAGCAAACTATAACAAAAATGAATCAAACTAAAAGTGTGCATCTAGAATCTTGATGGATGCTATAAATTACATTTGAAACACTATTGATGCTATTTTTCAAGCCTGGAGGGACTCATTCACCATTCTAGGTGAATCAATCCCAATTCTGCTAAATTTAGCTCAAACTTGTTTCTAACAAAAGGGTATCGGAAAATGCATAAAACATAAAACTGACCGTGGAGTGGGACTCATTCACCACCCATGGCGAATCAGTCCACTTTTGAATTTTTGGATTTTCAAAAGTGGAATCTGGAGCTTCCGATGCACTTTGACTTCCTACAGGTGTCCGCTTTTGAAGCTCTGATTTACGGGTCTGAAAATGATATTTTGTTGATACTTTGACTTGTTGAATGAGGAGAAGACTTTAGCAACCTTGAAAATTTATCTTCAATGATTTCCAAGCTTCCAAGAGTCCTAAATATGTAAACACACAAAGCAAGAAGTAGAAATATTGAATGTTAGGGCATGTGGGTTTGCCTTGGTCAAACCCCCTTTAGGTAATTAAACCAAAATGATGAAAGAAGGGAATGAAACATGTAATAAAGGAGTTGATTACATTTCCATGCTGTTTGATCTTGAATGTCTATAGCAAAACATGAAGGATCTGCCCTTGAATGTCTAAAAATTAATGTCTTGGTGACTTGAAATGAAGAAACCCTAAGTTGCTTGACTTGAGATAGAATATTAATGAATGAAAATAGGTAAGAGATGTGAAAAAGAGTTAAAAGACTTATATTTATAGGCAATTCATCTAGTTTACCCATTAATACCTCATCATAGGCCAACATGAAGCAATATTAAACTCAAATTTCACTTTTTTCTCGCTCAAAGATCAAAATTGAGCCAAATTTGACTCATTCACCACACATGGTGAATGGGTCCCACCTCGATGGGACTGATTCACCATGCATGGTGAATGGGTCCCAATCTGATAGCTAGGAAGCTAGGAGATAAGGAAATAAGGTCTAAATTGCAACCTTGTCAAGTATTTGATCAATTTAAGCCTCGAGATGCACAATATGTGTCAATAGGGGCCTATTAATGATGTGAATGTTAAATATGGCTTGGGACATAGAATTCATTGTGAAAGTGTGAGTAAATACACTTTACAACCATAAAATGAGGTCGACATAGCCTAGGAAGGCACAAGAACCAATGTGAATGTGCAAGACACATTACAACACTAGTTTAACATTAAGTTTAAGTTATGAGCCTTCTAGATTGATGTGATAATGTAGTTAAGTATGTTTAATAATTTTGAATTAAGGATAAATGGGTTCATTAAGTCTAGAAAAGTGTGAAAGTATCTTACAACACTTTACAACAACTTTACAAGATGTTGTTAAAAGCATGCTATTCAATTTGCAAGGGTCCAAGACCTAGTGTGGATGCATAAAATTCCTCAGAACACCTAAATGAAGGCATCATTAAGTTCATTTTATCATGAATTAATTCCATGTCAAGCAAAGGGTACTTTTTTCTACAGGACAATTTTTATTATTATTGCATTCTGAATTTGTATTTATATATTGGATGTAAGCTGATTAGCTCTTGATATAGATGTTTAATATATGAAAATGATAAAAATATATATAACTCATATTATTCTCAACTTTGGAAATCAAATTATTCATATTTAGTAAATGAGTCAATTTTATGAAGACTTTAATTCACAAATATAAAATTTTGTGGGAAATCGAATTAGTTTTGAATTGCTTAAGAGAATCAATTCATATATTTATACTTTGGCTTAAATATACCAATATAGTTAATATGATGAATTTAGACTTGGAAACCAATACGTCTCTATGGGAAGTCGTGTATGGCATACGCAAGGATGACACATGAAATGCTTTATAATTTTAATGGCTTGATCTGGTCGAAATATGGAGCTAGAATAAATACAACGTAGGAATGAATTTCATTGACTCAGCCTTGAAAGTAGTCAATGCTAGCTAGCTATAAGAGAAATATGATTGAATTTTCATGGCATATGAAAAACCCACCATCTAATGAGTTTGGCGCCACCTATTAAACCTTTTTTCTGTAGGTGTTGATTTATGAAATTCTCCATGTGCTTTCGGAAATAGTATTCTTTATTCTAGAAGAATTGGAAGTCGACTCATCTTGTTAATTACTGAGAAATGGTTGGAAATGGTGCCACCTCCAGGTTGAATACTTCAATTGGTAGTGGTGTCAATTCACATGCCATGGTTGTAGGGAATGTTAGAGGTTGGGTTCGCATTAAATAGTCACCCAACTCTCCTAAATTGTATTCATTCACCATTCTCATTATCTCAAGAGTAGCCTTTGCCATTTTTCTTTGTGATTTCCTTGGTCATCATTTATGTATCATCTTATGCATTTTTATGTTTAGGCTTCAAAATTTTGAGTGAACATAATTTGTAGACAGTATTCACATTTCTATGAATTCATAATTACCATTGAGAAAGGCATATTTTACCAAAGGAATTCATCATTATTTGTGTGTCATTCTTACCATTTTGAGAGTGAATATTATTTTAAACCATCATTCATTTTTGTGTAATCATTGTGGGGGGTGTATTATACCAAATGATTATTCTTTTCTAGTTATTACATCTGGGTTTTAATACCAGTTTATTATATCTAAATTCTAAGTGTGAAAAGAGTGGATTTCGTGAGGAAGAGTTGACTAATTTTGAGAGAAGAATTCTTTCAACAAGAAAGGGAGTGAGAATTGATTTGGGAAGTTGGGTTAAGCTAAGTACAACCAAAAGAGAAGGCTTCCTTGTCATTAGTATTTGGGAAAAAGTGATAATAGGCAAGGGGTTTCTTCTTCTTGTCATTTTAAAAGGGTTTACTATATTTTCTATGCTACATGAAATTTATTTTTTGTTTGAGCTATACAAGTATTTAATAGTGCTTTTGGAAAATGGTATTGAATCCTTTAGGCTATTTTTATATTATCATTTTAATTACTCCATGATAGGAGAGATATCTTGACATAAGCAGTTAATTATACTAGATATGTCAAATATATTTCTTGGCATAGGTATTAAATTATGCTACATGTAGTACAACATAGGTATTTAATTATACTATATATGTTTGTAAATGGGATGCAATGTGTTTATAATTACTCTATAGTAGGAGATGCGTGTGTTTCTTAGTTAAGTATATAATAGGCTTGATTGAATTGAAAAGTCACTTGAGGTACAACCAGCTAAGTTATTATATTAACTCAAAAAGCTTATGTTACACCTAGGATAAGCATGGGAGCAAGCTTGTGCACTTACTTGCTAAATAGATTCTTTACTAGTAGATTAGTATGTTGTAGGTTAGTCTGGGGTGATGAATTTACCCATTGAAGGACAATATCTATGCATAGTTGAAGATATCCTTAAGTCAAATCGACTTTGAATAGTGTATGTGACAAATGACCCTTAGTAGAAAATATTGAATGAAACACTTCGATCAAAGTAGTGTAATGTACGAAATCCACTTAGACTATGTGATGCTTGATACTACACTATCAGTTCACTGTGATCCTATATTACATGCTAGTTTGAGATTTGTCACGTTTCCTAGGTTCTAGTTATGTAGGACACAACACTATACTCAGTTGGTTATCAAATCTGGTTACTCTACCAATCTCTTCTTCAAAGGGAAGGTCCATCTATCAAATGATAGATATGTAGGGGACTGCATTATGAGTCCATGGTTGGCAGAAAAGTACCTGAGTAATGCTTCTCCTCCATAGCAAGTGATAAAAGAACCAAGATTTGAAAGGACGGATTCCTATACCATCTTACAGCTATTTGTTCTAAAGCTCATTGGAGCTATGTTTGTAAATGTATATATTCTTGTTACATATACTTGTCAATTTATTGTCATGAAGTGGAATCTTTATTGTAATATGATATGGCATCTTGTTCATGTATTTTCAATAAAAGAAAGAAATTTTTTATTGCAATGAATTTTTCACATGTTTATTTACTCATATAATGTAAAATTTATAAATATTTACTTTACTGAAAGGTTGGCATGTTACATGTGGTATCAAAGCTACCAGATTCTACATTGAAACCTATGAGCTCATTACACAACAATGCATAAAACTTATCGGAAGATAATGGTGGAAAAAATATTGTGCCACAATAGGAAAAGAAAAGAACTTAGGGAAGTGAAAAGGAAGATGTGGTCCCTAGTAACTTCTGTAATTGGGATTAGTTAAGAGTCATCCCTGGAGTTGGAACTCCTAAATCAACAACTTATGATATTACCTAGGATTGTGAAATAATATGCAATTAGGATATAACTAATATATATACCTTATCCTACAATATGGTCATATGACTCTAAGGGAATGAGAAGGAAAGAGATAACCCTTTTATAGTAGCAAACTATAGTTGTAAAGAGTCAGAAACTTTTGGATTTAGAGAAAACACTACAAATCCATGTTTATGAAAATTCAAAATAATTTAGATCAAAGTAGGATGTCAATGAAGGAGGTGTCCACAAGGGTTGGATAAATCTTGATATAAACCTAATTCTTGTGTAAATATAGGATCTTGCATGAAAATAATTAGTAGCTAGGAATAGAGAAAAGATCGAGATGATCTGAAACAAAGTAATCAATGATGTGGACATAATTCCACCAACCAATATCAATGAGATTATTGGGGTATGATTAAGATGTGAAAAAGAGACCAAAAAAATTTGATATTTGTAGAGGGTAAAAGGGGAATAAGATTCCAAGCATTGGAATTAAGTCACTCAAGAAGGTGAATATAGGAAAGTAGCCAATCAAAGGTTTGGATAGTACATAGATAGGTTGGAGTTATAAGATGAACTAACCAACATGTTTGCAAAAATCAACATTTGTTTAGAGGTTCGAAAAGAAAATGGAATACAATTAGACAATATGTGTCAAATCTATAAAAGTTACAAAGGAAACAACATTCTAAGTAGAAAGGTACAGTAACCAACAAGGCTTGAGAGTATGGATATTCCTCCACCAAAAAGGATACTGGAAAGAGAATTGGAATAGCAGCGGGTCTCCTAAAGTTGTTGATTATTCATTAGATCTCCTATTGGATGATCACAATAGTTGAAATCTATGAGATAGAAATCAATGACGAATCTAACTTTGGGAAAGGTATGTTCAAATTATACCATTAAGGAAGAAAACAACAATCAAAAGTGTGAAGCATTTTTTCCTTATTCACTTTCATTCTTGGCTTGTGTAAAGGTTTTTAGTTTTGGGTGCACTCATGCTCGAGGAGAATTGTTGGGAAGGTGTGCAATGCACCACATGGTGATTGTGCGGCTTTCATCTTTCTTCTTCCTTTTGGGAAAAAAATTAGGGCATGTGTTGACTTGTCAGACATCCTCTTGGGAGCTATCTTCATGAGCTCGAAGGTTTCCACCTATTTGACATGTCACCTCTTCACTATCGGAAGATTGCATCTCCTACGAAGTAATATGTTTTGAGAGTTTTTCAGAGATGGCTCGCCTTTTCCATTTCTTGATTTTTGTGTTGAAGTTTTAAGTTAGTGTCTCTATATGATGTGATTGGTCAACAAAACTTCTTGGCAAGTTGTTATTTCTAGGATTTGATTATCTACGAATCTCTGTCTTTTCTAAAATATCTAAAGGAAATTAATGCAGAACCTGAGAATTAATGAACAAAGATCTTTGTGGAACCAATGATCTATGATCAAATTGCAAGTTATCAAGTATCAACATCTAACAGTAATTACTTCTATGCTAAGGTTGTGCTTTCTTCTTTTGGTAGCTATATAAGGAGGACAATGACACAATGAGGGGTTGGATTCCAAGTAACAGTTTCTTTTCTAAGAAAAGTTTCTTTAGTTTTCTTAGGGTTTTTAGAATTATTTTTAGAAGCAAGTTGTAGAACTACTTTAATTTTGCATGTTATATCTATTAAGGTTTCAACTATTTTTGGATTGGCATCCAACCTCTATTTCAAAGTTCATTTGATATTTAAAAGCATGAACTATTTATGACAATTTATTGAGATTGTGCATGTATGGCTTTTTCAAGCTTTCCCTCTTTATATTATCGTTCTGAATGAGACATTGTGTCTTGCAAGATTGATCTAGATAGTTTAAGTAGTGGAATTCCATGTTATATGCTTGTATGGTAGAGTTAGCTTAGGAAAACTCAACTACATATGTCATTAGACTTCTCTTCTTTTTTTCTAAAAGTTGTTATTTTATCATGCTATGTTGTATTAGGAGGAAGAATTCATGTGATTTCTGAGATATCATTATGTTAATCATAAGAAATCTTTATGTTTGATCAGACCTTAATGAACATAGTCTGTAGGAAGATTTGAAATTTTGCACTATGCTTGAAGTTAGCATCTTATGTTCATTCTCTTTCCAACAATGAAGGGTTGTGGTGTTATGTGTCTATTTATATCACTCATAGGAATGATTTGGGTTTGAAATGTTGTAAAAGCTTTGGGGCATCACCTTTTATGTTTTGTTTTTACATTTCCTTCTCCCCTTATCTCAAAACCCCAAAGAAGAGCCAACTTTCTATAAAAATCCCAAAGGTATTCAATGAGACGCAATTTGTCCCCCACTCATTGAATTTCCCATAAGACTGTTAGAGAGGCACAAGCTTTGATGATCAACAATTCTTTTTCTGGCATGCCTGATGGGATGAGAAGTTTTCCAAGCACCTAATTATAAGTCAAAATTATTTCTTGAATCAGGCTGAGGAAGAAAACTAGAAATTTCATGCCCAAAGTCTAAACAAGAGAATCCTCTTGAGGTCACTTCTAGTACTCTCAGTTACCTACCTCCACTCCTATGAAGAGAAGACTTACAAGTTTTATATCACCTATAAGGAGCAATAGAATAAGAAGTAAGCTCTAGCCTAATACCTAGAGTTTTATCTACTCCACCCAGAGGCTTAAATTTCCAAATTAGAATACCTGTATATTTGAGTCATAGGAATATTTTTTGTATGGATCGTGTCCCTTCCCCTACTCCTAGGAACTTCATAACATGGGATAGTGGTAGTCTTCTACAACCACCCACACCCCCAAATGTATAGCCTACCATACCTGCTAATCCTCTCAAGGTTATTCCAAGATTCTCCAGAGAAGAGTTCAAAACCCCTTCCAAAAACCTTCAAGATATAGTAGAGGTATGTAGGGTACATAACATATCAAAGGAGAACATCATGTTGAGATTGTTCGCTACCTCTTTTAAAGGAAAATCCAAAGATTGGTATTGATCTTTGGCTTTTGGCTTTATCCTGTCCTAGGACCAGCTTGGAGAACACCTGTTCGAATGCTTCATAGAGAAAGAAGACCACTCCTCATTCCTGCAACAACTGATTACCATCAAGAGAGCTCCACATGAGGTAATGAGTGACTTTAAAACCAGAATAAATAAGACCTAGCAAAGGATCCATGCGATTGCTCAACCTCAGACCACCATGGCATTCATGTTTTATCTAAAGGCCTTCAACCCAAATATCATAGTCATGATAACCTCTATGGGAGGGGATATCTTTCCTAATGCATACGAGGTGGTGGTGCACATGAAATATAGTTTGATCGATGCCAGAAAGCTTCCACCATGACCCCTAATGCCAGGTTTTGTATAAATCTCTGATGGTCCAAATGGAGAAGCCACTTCAAGCACACCCATTGCATAGTTAACATTGGTCACCCTATAGTATATAAACATGCATCCCACCACTCAATCAAGCATGTCAAGCTTTTTTTCAATGGTGGCAAATGTCAGCGACATGAAAGATCTAATGTATAAATACACTAACAAGTTGGTCACTATCAAATGACAACAAGCAACTCCTCTGAAGCAGACCACTCAAACCTATGGTGGAAGGAAGCCCTCTTATCAACCAAATCCATATCAAGGATTCTCCAAAGGAGGAGGTCAACAGATGACATCCGTGAACCAGATAGTTCTGATCACCATTCCATTACAAAAATTCAAGGATAGCTCGAATAAAGATCTAGTCCAGGGCCAGAATAATTTAGCAGAAGACGAGAATATTTGGTGCTTCCCATGCAGTGATAGTCATATGCCCCAAAATTTCCAAAGGGGGAATATGTAGTAGAGGGTAGAAAAACAAAGAAGCAAGGGCATGCTTCCAAATGCAAATGATTATGAATCACCCAAAATGGAAAATGTGGGTTTCAGAGCACAAATGCAAGGGATGTCCCTCGAGTAGGAGCTAGACATAGCGCCCGACCAAGCTTTATTCTCATGGCTGGAAGAGGAATAGGTTGTGTTCACAAATGAAACTCTAATGACTGGTGTTCCACAAGTACAATCAGATTACAACACAAGATCAAAAAGAAGGCTCATAGGAGAGTACGTCGACAAGCTTTGCCACATCCTTCACCACATCAATCATTCCTGCAAGAAAAGTCAACTTCATCGCCCATTGTCTAGATTTTTTCCATAGCCACATAACACATTATTGGCAGAGGCTAACACAACTAAAACACCAATCCCAATCATGTCTGAATGATTTATGCCAAAATCACAAGAAACACCATTGTTTAAGCCCAAGGCCCAAATAGTCGAGACACTTAATGTGGTGGAACAACTGAAAAAGGTGCCAGCCCATATATCATTGTGGATGTCATATCAATTCTTGAACAAAAAATGCTAGTTCAAGAAGCATTAAAAGAAGAAGAACAAAGCCAACATGAGGATGCAGCTCTGCGAGACAATCAAAGTGGAGATAACAAATCTGTGTTGCTCCCTTAGGCTTTGAAAGTGACATCTTATGAAAATGATGTAGGAAACATAAAAGAGAAAGAGGTAAGCAGAACAAATCCCACACCTTTCTTTTTAACACTTATAGAGGGAGATAAACTGCTACATAATAATATGCTTGACTCATGGGCTAGCACCACTGTTATGCCAAAACAAGTGGTAGATGCTTTGAAGCTTAAGTATGAGCCTCTTGAAAAGGGAATCATGCAACTGGATAGGAAGAAGGTTCTAACTGTTGGTCAGATAAAGAACTTGTCATTCACTCTTTTCTCCCTCCCAAGCCAAATAGTAACGCAAGAAGTAGTAGTGATAAACATTCCACTAGTCTTCAGAATGTGTCTATTAAGAGATTTCACTGCCAAGCTTGGTAGATACCTAGCACTTGACTAGTACTACTTGATATTGAGAACCAACCATGGGGAAAATATGAAGATCCTATCTAAATCCTTTCATCTCAAACATATTATAGATGATTCAAATCTATGCTTTGGGGATACATATACCTCTATCCCTTTGCAAGAGAGATACTGTGGAAATGCTAGAAGAAGAGGAAGGTACAAGAGGGTGGATTCTTGAAGAAGAGGTGTTGCTCAACTAATTCATCAATTCTGATCCATTTGGTAGCTTCCATGCAATAGGTTGGGAAACTATGTAATCTTTTACAGTGATCAATATTTTCCAAAAATGATCAAGGATAAGGATAAATTCGATGATCCAAATGATTATCGTTTATGGACTTTATATTTTGATGGTTCCAAATGGAAAGTCAGTTTTGAAGTGGGTGTCCATTTAGTATCTCCAACAAGATCAGAGACCTACATGTCCTACCATTTTTTAGTTCTTATGCTCCAACAACAAGGATGAATTTGAAGCTCTGGCTCACGAGTTGATTCTAGTGGAGCAACTAGGCACAAGGAGGATACAAGCTTTCAAAGATTCAGAACTAGTGATAAGATAGATCCATGGACAAGTGACTACAAAGAATACAAGGATGAAATCTTATGCACATAGGATATGGGATCTCACTAATATTTTTTAAGCTTTCAACATACAAGTAATTCCCCAGTCACAAAATAGTATTGTTGATCAGACGGTTCTTGGTGGTCCATAATTTGAACTAGTTTCTGACTTGATGAAGTAAAGCATCATGAAAATCATTGTTTGACCCTCAATTCCTAATGACGATCAAAATTGGAAAATTTTGGGTGACAACATTCAAATAGCTTTTGACTATCCACTACCAGAGATGGACTTTCTTGAAGATGCAAGGAATGGTAAATAAAGATTTTCTGAAGATCTTGGCAGTTATAAAGAGCTTGATGTTGGAAGAGATGGAAAATTGAAAGATGGAAGGGGAGACCCTTCCAAAGACAAGAAAAGGCTAAAGGATCTATGATTCAGATATGATCTCAAAAGATATGACCTGGGCATATTTTAATGTACTATTGATTTGGTAGAAGGATCCAAACCCTCCTGATAGAAACAAAGGTTATTCGACTTGAAGTTTGAAGCCTCAATGGCATAGGAGCTCACCAGGTGGGTCAAATCCAAGACCATATGTAGTTTTCCATTGATGGAGTGGATTTTACGGAATGTGATTAGATTAGGGATGTTCTCCTTGTTAGATAATTCTTCAAGATGCAAATAGGTCTATGTGAATGAGTCTGAACAACGTAGGATGAAGTTTACCACTAAATGGGGAATGCTTGGATATTCAAAGATTCCATTGGAACTCTCTAATGTTAATGCATCTTTTCAATGTGTAGTAAGCATTTCCTTAGAAGTGTTGATCAACCAGACTATCATCTTCGATCTAGGTGACCTGACAGTCTTTTCTAGATCAAAAAATGATTATTTCAACCACCAAGAAAAGGTTTTCTAGATATACCAATAGTTTGGGATTTCTTTAAATCTAGAAAATTTGGTTTTTGGAGTACCTCAAAGAAAGATTCTTGGCATCCTAGAATCAAAGGAGGGAACTTCTATAAAACCCAAAAAGGTCCAAGCAACAAAAGGGGTGTGATCTTTTATGGGGAATATTAATTTAATTAGTAGGTTCATATCAGATGTCGCAAGCATTACACGACTGGTCACCCTGATGTTTAAAGAAAACCTACATTTTGAGTGGACTTCCCAAGGAAAAACAACTTCTGATGAACTAAAGACGGCCCTCCTCGAAACCCCGACACTGGTTAGCCCAGATTTTTTCAAAGGCTTTCTACTTTTTAGAAAAGGTGGCCGACATAATATAGTTTCTATACTTACCCAGAAGAATGAGGGATACAATGAAGATCATCCTATTGCATTATTTTCAAGGACCCTAAAAGGTTTTGAAGCCATTGTGCGAAGATACATCACAGAAGGAAAAAATTTCAATTTCCTTAGAAAGCTAATAGCCAGGTCTGGCCAACTCAAAATTATTATATCCAATAATGCCCTAGTTATTATGGAATCACGAATGTCATATTTTTCTATTAGATGTAGGGTTTTCCTAAAGGGTTCATCAAGTTGCTACCCATAAGGGAATAGGTTAGCAAGATCAACCAACAAAAACCTAATTAGGCTACACAAGCGTATTGGTTCAAAATGACAAAAGGATTGGCATAAATATATGAAAGTTTCTCTATGGGTGTACCAAATTACTCCCAATCATATTTTAAAGATCTCCCCTTATGAGTTGGTGTACGAAAAAGAGGAAGTGATACCCATTTTCATAGAAATTCCTACTTTACAACTATTGAAAGCCCTTAAGATTAAAAAAATGGCAAAATGGAGGTATGATTGGAACAACCCCTCAAACTGGAGGAAGACAAGGAAAAGGCTCATGGAGCCATGATCAATTGCTAGCAGATGGTGAAGCAAGGGTTTGACAAAAGAAATTCTAACCTAGAATTCAAAGGAGGGAGCTTAGTGCCAAAGTACGAGGAGCGTACTACAAAATCAAGGCAACACATGAAATTTGAAGCACTAAGGGAAGGACCTTTTCAAATCAATGCATGCAAAGGAAAGAATGTGTACAAAATTGAAGATATGAAAGGAAATGCTTTAGATATGCCAATGAATGGTATTTATTTGAAGATTTTCCATTAAAATGCATAGTTCATTGAAAATTTTAACAGTTATGTACCCTATGTAAAAATTTTGTAAATTTTTTGAAATTTTGAGAATTAAATAGTCAAAAGAACACTAAAGGAATGAAAAATGTTGTATTATATTATATTCATTGAATTTACATATAATGTATAGCCCGAGGCTCATTATTGAACATGTGGCTCTCTCAAGAGAAACCAAGGAGTAATGAGTAAAAAGAAGGAAAATGGAGGCAATGAGAAAAAAATAGTAAAATTAAGCCTCTAGCCATTGTAGTTGAAGGAAAGGACTCGTCATCGGGTTCTTATTTTCTTCTTTTTCATCATCTTCTTCTTCTTCTTCTTCTTCTTCTTCTTCTTCTTCTTCTTCTTCTTCTTTTTCGATGCTTTTATCTATCAAAATTCAAAAAGAGTGTGAACACATAACACACGCGAGCCCTAAAATGCTGACCTAGGGTGTACTCTCCATGAATCTACACCAGAAAGCTAAAGTGCTCCCTCTAGGAAACCCCTGGAACCCGTTCCATGCAATACTCCCATAGAAGAAAAGTGGTTGTTGGCTGAGAAGAGCAGCGGTGCATCTCAATGTCCATGGTGTGGAAATTAGTCAAGAAGGGTAGCAAGAGTATATCTATTCCATAGTCCACATGCCTAAGGAGGCCCATAGCGCTTGGAATACCAATGTCAAGGATGGCCACTCGCAGTATCTCACCCAACCCCTCCATTAGTGAACTATCAAACATCTTTTGGCACATCTTAATTATCATAGGCTTGGACACATTCAGGTCCAACAATGAGGCCACAAACCGAGAAAGCACATTGCACTTGCTCTAATGTTGGTTCTCATTAGTAATGAAGTCTGCACTGACTACCCACTTGAATGCTACCATGACAAGAGGGTAAAATTTCTTCACTAGGTGCTTGATTCAGTCACTAGTGAACTCTCATGTTAAGCAGTGTTGTGGTCTTCGTGGAAGGAGCCGAATAGGGGTACCAAGGCCAGCAAACATTCTGATAAAGCAACTAATTATGGTAGAATGGGAATAAGCGGAAGGATAGCTAACTTATGAGACTATGTGTTTGAATGAATGTTACAAAAGATGGCATAGCTATATATAGAAAAGGTGAACTGACAAACCCAACCAACAAAATGTCTATTTTTTGCTGAACGACAATGGAAAGTTTTCAGACAGAATAGAGCAAGGTAGATAAATCATATAGAGGATCAAATGGAATGCTTTGAGAGATAAATTTGGGTGTTGGGAGTAAATGCTCTCACACGCCAATTTTTGACATGTGTCCTCCATTATCAGTGCCAACTAGCTTACTAATGAGAAAATACATGGATTAACATGTTAAAACTTTGAAAAATTAATGGTCACATCTTTTTAGGGGTATCTTACATCACCTCAGCATGTTTCATATCATGAAAAACATTCCTTTCAATGCAATAAATTTATTTGTGAAAGAGGCGGTAAGGAGAATGTACTAATTCCATTCTCATGACATTCTCGATATTCCTAAGGGATAAAAATATGATGTTCACATGTATTGCCCCAATGTCAGCATTTAATACACCAATAGTAATGGAATAGTCTTACCTACATGCATGGGTAAGAGAATTAATTGTGCTCAAAAGTAGTTTTCTCTAAAGAAGGAAAAGGAAAGTGGCTGAGAAAACCTCTCTACAACTTTCTCGTACAATCATGGCAGAAGCATCTACCTCTGACAGACAAGCTATGGTTTCAAATAGAAGTCCTGCTTACGCTAATATTTTTGGGCACTACTTGTTTGCTAATGCCCTAGCACCATAGGAATGACCATTCGAGCACTACAGAAATGTCCAACCTGCTAAGCACATTCAAAGAGAGGTAGTGCAAGACATCACTAACAATTTTTTTGACCCTCAGTTTTCTACCAACCCTAAAAATGTTAGGGGAGGTGTGTTTCAGAGGATGCTGGAACACGAACCATAAGAGGATTTTGTGTTTCAGCTCTAGAATAGTGGTCTACCATAGTTTATGCTACCTATTATGCA
Organism: Sequoia sempervirens; assembly: GCA_007258455.2. Classification (NCBI taxonomy): domain Eukaryota; kingdom Viridiplantae; phylum Streptophyta; class Pinopsida; order Cupressales; family Cupressaceae; genus Sequoia; species Sequoia sempervirens. The sequence continues at coordinate 126,118,285 of VDFB02000017.1, read as the reverse complement.
TCCATGCCTGAAGCTGGTTGATGCATGTGCAAAAAGGTTTAACAAAAATACAAAGACCATTGAGAGCCATGGGATCAAGATTACTATTTTTTCCAAAGCTATATAGGATATGTTATGCTTCCCTATGAGTCGGGGTTCCAAGGTTTTTGATGAGGAGTAGATGGATGTCCTAGGGGAAGACATGTTCATGAGAATGAATTTCTATGAGGATGAAACAAAGGAATGGCCATAGAGAGGATAGATTAGCTGACCCCTTTCGTGCAAGAAATTTAAGAAGGATACACAGTCTATGTTCTCAATGTTGGCCTAGGTTTTTGGCCTTGACAATGATGAGGAGGTAAACCCTTTCTAGTTTTCCCTAGGCCTTGCACTCAAAAGGGAAAATGTTTAGAGGTATTATCATTTTGCTGAGATAATAGCTATTATCATTTTGCTGAGATAATAGCTATGAACATTAGAGAACAGTTGTAGAATTACCATACCAAGCCCAAATTTAGGTATTCTTTTGTTTTGGTTCATTTGTTTTTACATCAAAATTTTGAGTGGCTGGGAAGGAATGTACCGATATCTAGACTAGATGAAAGGGGTTGTCTCTAGCCATTTTCTATATAGACCCTTATGCTTTCAGAGATAGGAGATTATTATTGATTTACGAATAATTTTCTAAGGCCAATACTCCAGGATTTTTTGCCTCATCCCATTGGTTGTTTCTCTCAGGAGGTTATAAGATGGATAGAGAATCCACCTATCCCATTGGATTATTTCTTGGGTGAAGATTTCACATTTTTTAGGTTTCATGGTTTTTCTAGGGAGGTTTACTAATTTACTGGTGGATTTGGGTTTGGTCCTCATTTGTGACAAGTGGGATTATAACCCAAATGGTCTTTTTAGTTTAAGACATGAGGTTAGGGAATATTTACAAAGAAGAAGGAACCTAAGTCGAGAAATCCTAGAGGTATACATTGACCTAGCTTACATTCTAGAGGAATGAAAAAAATGGTTAAGTTTCTATGAGCCACAAGCACAATATCAAAGGAATTTCCCAATGGACAAGTCTCTCAATATGCAATTAAAGAAAAGAGGTTGGTTAGAAAGAAAGAAGTTTGACCTATGGATATTTTGATAGGAGATGAGATGTCTAGGTGCCTCGATTGGAAACTTTCCAATCGATGATGAATTTGAGGATTTATATGACAAGGAGGTTGATTCTGACAGCAAAAATCCCAAGAAGAGTCATGAAATCAATGAAGAAAGAGTTCCACCTTTAGCTTCTAGACCACAGGAGTCTGACAGCTAGAGAAATTTGAGGAAAGCAGGTTCACAAGCTCCATCTACCTCTGACACCTGAAATAAAGGGAAAAGGACCTGATGGTGTCCAAGGTCATCCATTGCAGCTGTTGAAGGTCAAGTTTGAGAAGACTCTGTAGCTAGAGGATCAGAACATAATATTTTCGGTCATACAAAATGAAGGATCCAAGATCTAAGTTCTCCCAATGTGTTGTTCGAACAAGAAGAAGAAGTGGAGTTCATCCTAAAAAAAATTTCATACACCACAACTTAGGTAAGTTTCACTTCCCTACTTCTCCCTATCTCCTCATCTCTGGTCAACCCCTTACCTCCTCTCGTGGAAAGGAATCCTCCATCCTTGGCCCCTAAATTGATAATTTTGAATGTGCCCCCTACCATTTTAAATGAATATGTTGAGACCATCTTGCACAATGAAGGAGCATCATCTATCGAAGTAATTGTTGTGTTATTGATCACCTTATTAAGGGCCCCTATTAGATCCACTGAAACCACTACTTTACCCATTACTCATAGGCCATCCACTAAAGGGAAGGCTTCTCTCTATCAAACTATTTCTATTTTTACCCCTACTAGTTATTCCCCTGCTCAATTCTGTATCCCACTCTTTTCCATGATCACGCTTCCTTTTGTGTCCCCCCATGCTCACACATCCAAAGTTTCCCCTACCATCACTCTTTTTGGTCTTCCCCCTAGTTCTTCTATCACAACACAGAGTGTGAATGTCCCTCAAACCCTTTAGGGTCATTTGAATGCTACCAAACAGGCCCAAAATCCTAGAAAGAAAAAAATATTGTCAAAAAATACCAAGAAGCCCACTATAAATAAGATCAAAGCCTGTTTCAATGAGGAGTGAAACTCTCTACTTATTACCACCATGAAGCCTCTCGTTTCAAATCCTGAAGGGAAAATGAAGATGGTAGATTACAACATCCATGTTGTGGGCCTAGACTTGAGCGAAACTTTCTTGCGAGATAAGGTGGTCCTAGCCAAAGCCACACAAAAGGCAGTGTATGCTGATTATGAGAGATTGGATAGGAAATTAAAGAACCATGAGGTGGAGTTGGAAAATGTAAAAGAAATATTAAGAAGACTATAAAATGAGATCCAAGCCAAAGAAGTTGAAGTGACTCATGCAAGGAAAATTCAAGGCCAAGAAGAAGATGCATCTAAGTTTCTTGCAGATGTTTAGAGTGATCGAGTTCAACTTCATGCTAAAATTGAAAATTTAAAAAGAGAGATAAATGATGTCTGATCCTAAAACTCTGATGATCTTCAGAGGATCCATGTGGAAGTAGAAGAGTCAAGAAAAGAATTCAAAATACTTAGTTCTAAATTAGCAAATGCTCTTTGGGAAAAGGGCCAAATGGAAGAAAATACAAGGGAAAGAGAGGTTCAATTTAACCAAGAGTTGGTTGTTGTACAATGGTTTGGAACCCTCCCTATAATGAAGAGGTTGATAGCTATGCATTGGGAGCAGATCTCAACTAGTGTTGTTGTTCAGGGACCCATCTTACAGTTTGTAAGGGATGTTCTGGAGCTAAATTCCAAGGTCAAGCCAATGGTTGATCACTTCATGCAAAAATGTTCATCCCGAGTGGTAGATTCCCAGAGTTTTATCTCCAAATAGTGCATTGCCATTGACCACACCCTAGAAAGAGTGGAATTCTAGATCAATGGATCACCTCCATCAAAGCCAATGAGATTGTCAATTGTTGTAGGGTTGTGACAAAATGTAAAGAGTGTCAGTTAGTGCTGAATAAGTAGGTTGTTGAGATCAAGGAGTTCAACATCTTAGTTATTTTTAGTTTTCCTCCTCTTCTTTCACTAGATGAAGATGTGCTAACAATGGAGCAGGTTAATGATGTAATCTTACATAAGATATAGGCCTCAGTGGAATTTCTAAGTTCAAGTACCATGCCTACAGTTGATGATGTTGAGCGTGAGATCTATCCTCTTTCTCAACTCTATTAGCACCTAGGTGTGTTTTCTTCTAGATGGGGGTGCATCTCTTTTAAAGATATTTTTGATCTCAATCAATCATACATGAAGATCTAGACCCTTATCCTACCAACTAATGTAGAATGGGAGGCTCAACATGTCATTCTCATAAAACTCCAAGTACAACCAGAGGCCTACATTCGTATCTCCACAAATCAAAGACCCTTGTGAGTTGCCAAAACTATGAATAATTTTTTCCTTAGTCATCTTCATTCTTGGCTTGTGTAAAGGTTTTCAGTTTCCAATGCACTCATGCTCGAGGAGAATTGTCAGAAAGGTACACAATGTGCCACCTGGTGGTTGCGTGTGACTTTCATCTCTTGTCTTCCTTTTGGGTGAAAGTTCAAGACACATGTTGACTCGTCGGGTATTATCTTGGGAGCTATATTCATGAGCTTAAAGGTTTCTACCTAGTTGACATGTCACCTCTTTGCCATGAGTAGATTGTGTCTCCTACAGAGAAAATATGTTTTAGGAGGTTTTTGAAGTTGGTTGGCCTTTCTTGATTTTTGTGTTGAAGTTTTCGGTCAATGTCTCAAGATGATTTGATCGGTCAATAAGACCTCTTTCTATGCTGTTATTTCTAGGTTTTAATCATCTACGAGACTTTTTATTTGCTAAAATATCTAAAGGAAATTAATGTAGTAGTTGAGAATTAATGAGCAAAGATCTTTGCATCCTAATCAAGGATATACAATCATACTACAAGCTATCAAGTATCAACATCTGGCAACAATTACTTCTATGTTGAGGTGGTGCTTTCTTCTTTTGGAAGTTATATAAGGAGGACAATGACACAATGAGGGATTGGATTCCAAGTTACATTCTTTGCTAAGAAAAGTTTCTTTAGTTTTCTTAGGGTTTATTGAATTGTTTTCAAAAGTAATTTGTAGAACTACTTTACTTTGGCATGTTATATCTATTAAGGTTTAAACTATTGTCAGATTGGCATCTAGCCTCTATTTCAAAGTTCATTTGATATTTAAAAGCATGAACTATTGAGGAGAATTTGTTGAGACTATGCATGTATGGCCTTTTTCAAGCAATATTTCTCTATATTATTGTTTTGAATGAAACACTATGTCTTGAAAGCTAGATCTAGATAGTTTAAGTAGCGAATTTCCATGTTGTATGCTTGTATGGTAGAGTAGTAGCTTAGGAAAACTGGACTATGTCATTGGAATTCTTTGTTTTTCTAAAATTTGTTATTTTATCGAGTTATGTTGTATTAGGAGGAAGAGTTAATGTGATTTTTGAGATATCATTTTGTTAATCATAAGAAATCTTTATGTTTGATCAGACCTTAATTAACACTTCCTGTAGGAAGATTTGAAAGTCTCCACTGTGCTATTCATTCTCTTTCCAACAATGAAGGGTTGTGGAATTTTGTGTCTATTTATATCACTCATAGGAATGATTTGAGTTTGAAATGTTGTAAAAGCTTTGGAACATCGCCTTTTATGTTTTATTTTTTACATTTTCTTCTCCCCTTATCTCAAAACCCTAAAGAGGAGTTGAATTTGTATAAAAATATTGGAGTTATTCAATGAGATGCAATTTTTCCCCCACCTACTAAATTTCCCATAAGATTGTCGAAGAGGTGCAAGCTTTGATGATCAACAAAAATCCAACAACAAGGAATGATAAATTCTTTCAAATAAGAAAGTGTTTACTAGGAGTTCAATTTTGAAGAAGATCAAAAGTTGTGGAGACAATAAGGGGTGAAGAAAGAGAGTGGATTGATTCAAGTTAAGTACCCCACCCAACAAAAAACATGGGTATGTTCTCAATATGGAAGAACTAATGACTTCTTCACAAGTCACGAAGTCAATTAAGTCATACATTTTATGACCAAAAGGAAAAGGTATTAGGATTTTGGTTAAAGATAAATGGAAAGGTCAAGAATTATGACCTATTATCATCTCTTACCTTATATTTATTTTATTAAAACATCAAATGGTATTAGCATGGATCCCTTAGAAAAGGATAGGCTGATAACTTGATCATGCTAAAGAAGATCATTTCCTATGGGATTGGAAAGGGAATATTTAGATTACTCATGATTGGAAGAAAGTGTCTCTATACTATTATATACTTTATAAGGAAAATTTAGATAATAGTGTTATTTCTATACATATGTAGTAATACTATATATTATGAAGTATGTCCAAGTCTAAAAGTGACTTGACACTGTAGCTTATTGTGGTAAGAGACCTATGAATGATACGGTATAGCTATAAGCCATGGAGATGGAGTAAAAGATAAGGTAGGATATGACGTTATGTAAACCACATAAAAAATCTCTTTATGAGAATGATTATTTGATCACTACCTTACTAAAACTTTAGGTTTAGAATAACCTAATTGGGAAAAGAAGCACATTCGATTAATGAGAGAGACCTTGGGATAAGATTTAACCTATTGAGCTGGGTTATGTACTAGACTACTCATTAACACCTCTAAGTTGGGAATAACTTACTTGATTGAGTTGTAAATTTTGTCTCGATTGGAACATATAGGGGTAGAGAAACCTATAACATCAGACTATTCAATGATTGAGGAATCTATCCTAAGAATTAGAAGGGAATATTGAGTTTGAGGTTTTCCCATGAGAATGTGTAAATCACTTGATCTTATGAAAATTCTATATGAGTGGAAACATAGGTGGGATACCTAGTGAGTTAAAGAAGCTACTTTACACTCTAGAAAGGAAGTCATAATATTAACAAGACTCTACATTGAGTGGCTCTTATATTTAAAGGGATAGACTCTCAAAGGGAAGCATCTATTGCTATGTTAGAACATCATAGAATTTCCACTTAGCATGGAATGTTGGAAAATTTTATGGAGTAGAACATCGGAGTTGTTACTTGTGCTAAAAAATGATATACCAAAGGTGGGACTCTCCTATATGCTTAAGAGAATTCATGGAGCTAGCAACAAATGTTCATGCTTGGTAATTAGGTATAAAATTAAAATTGATATCTTCTAGGGACCAAAATTATTGAACGAGGATTAATACTTGAAATTAGTACCAATCTTATTGGGAAAATTAGATTGAGTTAAAAGATGGACTAAATATTTGAAACTAATCTAAGGATGGAATAAATCCATGATATGGATGTCCTAGGAAATAAATGAGATTTATCTCTGTAAAAATCCTAACCATTATTATTTGGGAACTAAAGGAGGCATGAGATCACAAAATAGGTTTTCACTTAGTCATTGAATAGACTATAATTGGATATAAAATAACCTATGTACTTAAAGTTTTGGAAAATTTGGGAATGAAACAGGAGAATAAATGTCAGAGTTAGGACATCAGAATGACAAAGGGAATTTTTTGATGGGAAACCATTTTAATCTGAGAAAAGATAGAGTAAGAGGCTGCATATAATGTGACAAGATATTGTCTAGTATACCAAGAAATGAAGGATGGATGTCATCATTTGTAGGACATGTATACTCTGTTGAGATTCTAGAGAGAAACTGGTAGAACACAAGACCGATCAATCTGTCTATGTTAGTAGAACTGACATGATGTTTTGGTAAACAAACTCATCAAAGAAACTAATGCTATTTGGAAACTTGACTTATAGGATTTTGTCCTAAATAATATAATGTGGGTAGTAGTTGCTTAGTAATCCTAAAAAGATTATTTTAGTTTTAGCAAATAATGATAGGGTCGTGTAAACCATGATCATACTATGAAACATTCAGTTGAGCGAATGTACAATATATTATTATAGTCAAATAAGTGAAAATGGTGGATTAAATCTTGAATGATTTACAAACTTTTAACATTGAAGTTTATACCATTATATGAAAAGGAAAGAATGGAAACTCTATTAAGCTGAAATAAGCTTAGAAATAGGGATAACCATAAGACTTTATTGAATGTCAAAAAAAAGTAATAGATCAAAGTGATCAATGAAACTTTTTTAATACAATGCTTAAGTAGGGAGCAATATCATAATTTGACAGATGTTCATGAGTAATTTAATGCTCGAGATGAAAAAATAATCAAGAACAAGTACTTTATGGCAAGGAAAATAAATGTGTAAGTGATGGATGGACTTGTTTTATGAGTTGTCCAAAAGTGTAAATACAAAATGGGATGGATTGGATCCATGGTGTAGTGAGTAATACATCGTTATTACTTTTCTATTTTGGATTATACCAAGGATAAGCCCATGGGACAATGATTTTCGATCACTATGTGTTAGGTGTTAAGTATAATTACTATTATATTTTGGATGTGTGTATTTAATAAAGCTCTTTGGGAGAGTAAGTATGTGTAAGGAATATTAGATTTCCCCATGTGATAGTGAGGACACTCAAAGGAAGGTCCACGAAGGACAAGTTTGTTACATAGGATTAATTTCTTATAAATCTTACATATTTTGAGAATAGTAAGTAAAACTTTATAAATTTAATTGTATGTTAAAATACTATAGATCATCAAGGAAAATGACTCACAAGGGGGGAAGTATGTTACACCCCAAATTGTGAAGTTACTATTTACTATTACTACATGTTAGGGTTAGAGATGGCAGATATCTAACAATTAAATGTAGATTTAAATAACAAACAGAGAAACTAAAACACGCACAAAATAAATCATAACATAGAGAATTTAACGTGGTTCACCCAATCTGGGCTACATCCACCAAACCGCAGCTATCCAATACTTTTATTATCCAGTGCAAAACCTATTACAATCTTGCGAATAATCACATTTTTCATCATACTATAACCCCCATCCCAACCCCTTTTAACAAGCTTTTAGAAGCTTCTAGAATTAGGGTTTTACAAAGTCGGTTTTCTTTCTTTTTTGGAGATTTTTCCTTTTTCGCTGACGACGCAAAAAAGACACAAAAAAAATGGCAAAAAAAAATTTCTCTAACCCTCAGCCTGGGAGGCCTAGTCTTCACCTCAACCCTGCTGAGGACAAGTAATAGGTGCATGCGATAGCATGATCAGTCGCCACACACCAACAATCTCCCACTTGGAGACTGATCAGGCTCCACACCATCACAACCTCCCACTTGGAGACTGATCCTGGACAACACTGCTACACTTACAGCTCCCATTGGAAATAAGGACCTTGGACCTTGCTGCTATGTTAGACTTGAATTCAACCTTGAAGGCCAACCGAAGCTGAAGAGGAGCTCAGCTTCTCCCTTGGCACCACCTTCGTAAACATATCCGCTGGATTGACATCTATATGAATCTTGGCCAGCTTGACCTGTCCATCTTCCAACACCGATCGAATGAAATGATATCTCAATTGTATGTGTTTTGTTTTAGAATGTAAGGAAGCACTTTTGCAAGATGTAGCACTATGACTATCCACAGAATAATTAATTTCCATCCTGTTTTCCAACTCATCCATGAAAAGTTGTAGCCATATCATCTCCTTTTGCTGCCTTCAAGGTGTTAAGAATATACTACTGTGGTGAGCAAAGCAAACCACCTTGCAGGTAATCAAGAAATCCAACTCCATCAGTATGTCCCACCAACTCAGAAGCATAACATGTGGTACTGGGCCGTATCTATATCCCTCACAACTGGATTCAAAGATAGCCTTTTAAATCAGTAGTAGAGCCCCCAAAATATAACACTTATTGGATGTACCTCCTCAAATAATTCGAATCCATTTTACTGCATTCCAATGTTCAACTCCAGAATGACTCAAATACCTGCTAACAACTCCCACGGCATGTGCAATATCTGGTCTAGTACATACCATGGCGTACATTAAACTGCCTACAGCTGAAGCATATGGTACCTTGGACATTTTTTCTTCCTCCTCTTGTGTCTTTGGACACATATCCTTAGTCAATTTAACATGACTAGGCAAAGGTGTGCTGACTGCTTTTGCATTCTCCATATGAAATCTCTGCAACACCTTTTCAACATAATTAGCCTGAGATAAAAACAATTTTCTGTTTTTCCTATCTCTACAAATTTTCATACCAAGGATTTGCTTTGTTGCACCCAAATCCTTCATAGCAAAATATTTTGCTAACTATTGTTTTAGCTCACTTATGTGATCCATGTTAGGACTCCAACTACATAAGCATATAATATCAAAATATAAGCATAAAATAATGTGAAGGCCGCCATTATCCAACCTCTAAAATAAACACACAATGGGACTACACATTGTTGTAGCCTTTGCTCAACCATAAACCTGCCAAATTTCAAATACCATTGTCGGTGGTGCTTACCAAGCCATATATAAACTTTTCTTCACCTACACACTAGTTTCTCCTTACCTTTGACCTCAAATCCTCATTTGTTCCATATATATTTCCTCTTCCAAATCAATACCATGTGGAGAGTTGTTTTAACATCAAGTTGTTCTTAAATGCAAAATCTTCAACAGCTATTAAACAATACTTAAAACAATACTTAATAAAAAAGTCATTTTAACAAATGAGAAAAAAATCTCATCAAAATCAATACCTTTTCTATGCAACCTTTACAACCAACTAGCCAAATCTTTTCTTACTCCATCCTCCTTTTCACTTATAAATCCATTTGTTTGGTAGAAAGCCTTTTTCCCCTCAAGAAAATCAAGGCAGATAATTCCTAAGTCCGATTTTCCAGCAAGGAGTCCATTTCTTTCATTCCATGCTCCCACTGAACCTTAGTATCCATCTGCATAGCTTCATCATAATATTTTGGTTCACCAACATCAGTTAACATAATAGTATACAAAGAGGGAGAGAATATTTCTAGAGGTCTACTTACCCTTGAAGATCGTCTAACAGGAGTTTGTGGTATTTGTTGTTGTTGTTGTTGCCCAGCATGAGGAACCACTAAAACATCATTGTTGGGAATATCATCCAACACTACATAATCATTTTCTTTCTTCTCATGCTGCAGCAACAGATCTTTGTACAACACTTTTTCATTGAATATGACATCCCTGCTTCTCACAATTTTCTGATTTTCAAAATCCCAAAGCCTATAACTAAATTCATCAATGCCATATCCAACAAATACACATTTCTTTGATTTTGCATCAAGCTTGGTTCTATTTTCAGAATCTACATGTGCAAATGCTTTACAACCGAAGGTTTTGAGAAAAGAATAATTCACCTTCTTACCTTTCCATGCTTCCTCTGGAATACCACAACCCAAAGGATTAGAGGACCTCTATTAATTAAATAAACATCAGTGTTTACACACCATATTTTAAAGGAACTCCAAAGATGCAATGTCATAGTCCTGCGTACACCCATTATTGTTCTATTCATGTGCTCACCACTCCATTTTCTTGTGGAGTCCTTGAACTATTTTTTCCCTATAAATACCCATTAGAGGAACAATAATCTTCAAACCTTTGTCGCATTACTCACTCACCATTATCGTGATTCAGATACTACCCTTTTTAATTGCCTCCATTCTCAACCAAGCTTCTCCATTTTTAAAAGTTTCAAATACATCGATTTCTAAGAAAAATAAATCCATACCTTCCTAGTTGCATCATCAATGAATGTAACACACACATGAGAGCCAATCGAGAGAAGATAATTCTGAGTCAGTCCCCATACATCTGTATGCACAAGCTCCAATTTCTCATCTTTCTTTTGCTTCCCATCCTTGAGAAAACTAACTCTCTTTTGTTTTCCATAGACACAACTTTCACAGAAATCTATATTAACACATTTTAGACCTTGTAAAACATTATTTGAATGAAGTACTTTCATACCTTTTGCACTCATATGCCCAAGTCTATTATGCCACAGTGCTGATTCAGAGTCCACAGCAACTGTATGATCTTCTACATGTTTAATTGTAGCAACTGTTCCTGAACATTGACCCTTTTCTATAACAATTAAAGTAGAAGGAAAAATATGTCCTGTACAATGATATAAGGTGCATACTTTCACACCTTTTGCTACTACTAAGGCACCCTTTGTGACCTTCCAATTTTTATCACTAAATGTAACAACACAACCTTCATCATCTAGTTGCCCTGCTGAAATTAAATTTTTGCTTACCTTTGGAACATGCCTTACCCTCATGTAGTAGCCAATGATTCCCATTCTACAACTTAATCTTGATTCTTCCCTTTCCAAAAATCTGACAGGGTTCGTTATCTCCTAAATAAACCAGCCCAAAATCCCCTTTAGACATAATCAAGAAAATAACTTTGTGGGGGGTAGTATGAAATGAAGCCCCTGAATCTAACACCAAGAATCATCAGCATTATCAAGGGAAAGAATCAAAGAATCCTCATCAGATTTATTACTTACCACATTTGCCTCTTTGAGCTTCCTTTCTTGTTGTCTCCATCTTTATTTTTTCTGAGACCAACAATCTTTCTTCGACCGGCCCCAATACCCTCCAATCCCCCCTATCAGACCCTTTCCTCCTTCTTTTTTCTCGTGACTTCCCACTCCATTTCGAATTGTTTCCTCTCTCCTTTGTTTTGCCCCTGCTTGCATTCAAAACACTGCCTAATGTGGATGTTCCACGAGGTTTTCCTATGAATTTCCTCACTCAAAATAACACCAACAACATCATCAAACTTCAATGTATTTGAACTAGAAACAGAATTGCTAATAGCCATTACCAAGCTATTCTGCTTTAGGGCAAAGAACACAAAATCAAAAGAGCCCTAACTTCTTCATCAAAGTTTACTTTTATGGAAGTTAATTGACTAGTGACCATATTAAACTCATTCAAATGATCAGTAACTACCCACCTTCTACCAATTTCATGTTAAATAAACGCCTTCATAAGAAATACCTTTTTCGAAGCGGAAGGCTTTTCATATAACTTTGCCAGGGTTTCCATCAAATCTTGAGTTGTCTTTGCTGCTGTAATATTAAACGCCACCGATTGTGCCAGGCATAGACGAATACTGCCAAGAGCCTTTCTATCCAAGATCTCCCAGTCCTCATCTAACATTGCTGCAGGTTTCTTGGCTTTCCCTTCCAATGGCCGCCATAAATCCTTCTGATAGAGATAGTCCTCCATCTGCATCTTCCATAACTGATAGTTCTGCCCATTAAACTTCTCAACCTTCTTACCCTCATCTACCATTGCTCCCACTCAACGTGATACTCCGTGAGACTCTTTCCTATAGATGATAATCGAAACACACAACTCAACTGATACCACTTGTTAGGTTAGAGATGGCAGATATCTAACAATTAAATGCAGAATTTAAATAATAAACAGAGAAACTAAAACACACAGAATAAATCATAACACAGAGAATTTAACGTGGTTCACCCAATCTGGGCTACATCCACCAAACCGCAGCCATCCAATACTTTTATTATCTAGTGCAAAACCTATTACAATCTTGCGAATAATTTTTTTTCATGCTTTTAGAAGCTTCGAATTAGGGTTTTACAAAGTCGGTTTTCTTTCTTTTGGAGATTTTTCCTTTTTCGCTGACGACGTGAAAAAAAGGAAAAAAAAAATTCTCGGGGACGCACCCCTACTTTTCGGGGGCTGCTACCCCCAAACCCCCCCTCGGGGCCCAGCTCGGCCCCGGACCCCAGCGAGGACTGGGAGCTAGGGTGTATAGTATAGCATGATTAGTTGCCACATACCAACACTACATAAGGTAAATGTGAATATAATGTGAATTTTGGAGATGAATATATGATGCTTGTACCTTTTTATCAATATGAATGTTATCACATTTGATGTTTCATTTGATATTATCTTAGTTGATGTTATTCGTGGTGAAATATTGCATAAATGAGAATAGATGGTTATTGAATTATTATTATTCTAACTTTGAAGACTTTTATATATGTTGCTTATTGTTGTGAATAATTGACTTCCAAAGCATGTGCTAGTGGTTGTAGGTAAATATCCATTTCTCTAGGGGGAGGGGAAGTATCACTCAGGAGAAGATCTTGGTTGGGTAACGGATAAAGTAAACCATCTGAGCATACACACACCACCTTAGATTGATTGAACTTAATCATTTTATGTGGGTTATAAGTAAGTCATCCTTAGCTTGTATGTTTGCATTATGAGTCTTGTTTGCTTCTGTATGCATTTGTGAGTAATGTTTATTTATTTGATTTTTTTGATATGTCTTGTGATATTAGGATCATATGGATAGGTGGAATGTACGTGGAAGTATGTTTATATGCATGCCCATGCGTGTTAGGATGATCTATCGACATGTATATGCATATGTATAAATATACACCATACACCTATCAATATGATGGTAATGTAAATGGATGTAAGTGAATCAGATGTGGACATATATACACATGTATAGTATATACATGTATACATTATGTAAATACATATTGACACAATCATATGTTGGAAAATTGATATTATCATACAGCTACATCAATATGGAATACCTAAACATATGTGTACATAGAGGTATATACAGGTATATATATGTATATATGCACACATCTGGTATAATATGGATATTAATAATATTATTATTATTATTTCCTTTCGAATATATATATTTATAATAAGGTATATAAACATATATATATGTTTAATATATGAAAACTATAAACATATATATATATATAACTCATATTATTCTCAACTTTGGAAATTGAATTATTCAGATTTAATAAATGAGTGTATTTTGTGAAGACTTTAATTCACAAATATAAACTTTGGGGGAAATTGAATTATTTCTAAATTGCTTAAGAGAATCAATTCACGTATTCAGGCTTTGGCTTAAATATGCCAATATAGTTAATATGACGAATTCATACTTTGAAACCAATATGGTTCTATGGGAAATCATGTATGGCATATGTAGGGATAATGCACGAAATGCATTATAATCTTAATGGCTTGATCTAGTCAAAATCTGGAGCTAGAATAAATCCAATGCAGTAATGAATTTCATCTACTCAGCCTTGAAACTAGTCGATGCTGGCTAGGTGTAAGGGAAATATGATTGACTTCTTCATGGTATATGAAAAACCCTCCATCTCATGATTTTTTTGCCACCTCTAAAACCTTTTTCTGTAGGTGTTAATTTATGAAATTCTCCTTGTGCTTTTGGAAATAGTCTTCTTTATGCTAGCAGAATTGGAAGTCACCACATCTTGTTAATTAATGAGTACTAGGTAGAAATGGCACCATCTCCAAGTTGAATATTTCAAATAGAAATGGTGTCAATTCACATGCCATGGCTTTAGGGAATGTTAGAGGCTAGGCTCACTATAAATAGTTTCCCAACTCTCCTAAATCGTATTCTTTCACGATTCTCATTATCTTGAGTATCCTTTGTCATTTGTCTTTGTGATTTCCTTGGGAATCATTTACATATCATACAATCCATTATTTCATTTCCAGTCTTCACAATTCTGAGTGAACATAATTTGTAGCAAGTATTCACATTTATGTGAATTCACTATTACCATTGGGAAAGGTGTATTTTACCAAAGGAATTTGTCATTAAATGTGTGTCATTCTTACCATTTTGAGAGTTAATATTTACCATATAAAAATGGATCATTGACATTTTCATGGCTATTTAGGTATTTTTCCTGTGATGCTTAACCTATTTTTCTCTAATTTAATATTGCAGTGTAGCTTATGCATTCACATTAGGTCCTGAATATTCAAATTATGATGTCTTGTGAAGGTGTTGTGAAGTGTTGTAACACATTTCTATATTTTTCTAGACTCTTCTTATTATAATTCATCTAAATATTCCCTTTTTATCATTTATCAAGTCCTATTTTAAAGTGTTATAAAGTCTTGTAATAAGATTTCACACTTTTCTAGGCTTGTCATCACTAATTATACCTTTCTTATGCTTTATTTGACCCCTTTATGCATTTATAGGCCTTAATTAAGAGTTTTTTTTAATACAAACCCAACAAACAACATTAAAAGAAACTTAATTCTCAACACCCACCTACAAGCCTGGAGTGGGACCCATTCACCATGGGTGGCGAATGAGTCCCTCTTGGCTCAAAATTCAAAATAAATTCAAATTTCTTTCAATTTTTTATTCATTAAGACCTTATGTTGGTCTATGATGTATTATTGGGTCATTAGGGCATAAGTGTGTATAAATAAGTGTTTTTCCATCCATTTTAACCCCCATTTATTCAATAGTTCATTTAAGCATTCAATCTCATGCATCCATTTAAAGCATCATTCAATCCAGCAAATATCAAGTATCTTGGAGTAGCCATTGACATATCTTTAGATTTCTACAACAAGGTTTTGGTGAGTTTAGGACACTTGCATGTTGTTTATTCATCATTCCTTTCTTTTTTTATTTCATTTCTTTTATCAAGGGTTTGATTACCAAAGTGGGATTTGACCAAGGAAAATCTTTATTCTCTAACCCTTAACCATATTCCCCCTATTTACATGTGTGTTTGTAGGTATTGTAGGAAGATTTAGAAAATAAATAGGTATTTGAAAGGGGTCAACAAGTCATCAAAGTGATTTTTTACAACCAAACCCTAATTCAAGCTTAGAGACAACATTTAGCCCATTTTTTGTAGATTTGACTCTGTTAACCCAACAAGAAGACAAGTGCAGATCTGTACCTAAAGGATTGACCTTTGAATTTGTAGAATTTTGAAGGAGGAATGATTCACCATCAGTGTCAAATGAGTCCCACCTTTAGGCTAGAAAATTTGATTTCATCAAACTTCACTTCCCGACAGTTAGAAACTTCTTCTGACAAAGTTTACAGAAGTAGGACTAATTTACCATAAGTTGTGAATGAGGCCCACTGGTCATAAATAAATATTTATGTAGCATTCTAGAACCTTTCAACATCAGCATTAAACTTTTAGGTGCACTCTATTATGTCTCATACAATTATGTTTGCATTTTTTTATGTTTCTAGTTCATTTCTACATATCACACTGTGTTTTCAAACATTACATATTTCATTATTTTTGCATTCATAATCAGTCAATTTTATCAATTAACAACATTTAGATCATTGCATTTGGGTATGTGCAGGATCATGATGGGTATTTGTAGGGTATGTGGCTGACGACTTGTTTTCAACCCAAAATTGATGAAATGAAAAGGGTTTTTAAAGGAGATTCTCAAATTTCCACCAATATAAATTATGATTTACTTTGAATTTAATAAATAATTATTATTCATTTTCTATTTGAATTATGACTAAATTCTTGATTGATAGGCTGATTGAAAAATATCTATAAATTTCAAACGATATCACATTCTATGCTTCACACACTATAGGATTAAAAAAAGAAAAATTGAATTTCATGAAGTTTTGACCAAGTTAAGGAGGTCAAACATATGATTTTTTATATTTTTTAAAATTTGTAATAAATAATTCATAATTAATTATTTACTTAGAAAAAAATTAGAAAAAAATATGCATCACATCCGGACATGAGTCCTCTACTTATGTATAAAATATTATAAGAAAACATTATCATTTTAGTGTGGTTAGGGTGGTTAGACAAACACCTACTTCTTATTTTTTCCCTAAAATTTAAGTACTACTACATTGAAATTTCAAAATTTCACCAACTAGATTTTTTTTTTTTATAATAAACCTAGTAGTTTAGAAACTACATTCAATTTGTTACAGATTCTATTCTTACATATTTTTTAAATAATATAGATAACTTATTCAAATTTTTATATCAAGTTGCCTAAATCTGATTTTTATAATTTTTTGCCACTTAAGAGCCTCTTTTTTCCATGATGATCCTACACATACCCATTTAGTCATAATTACATCATACATGCCTTAGTATGAGTCAACCATGACAATGTTTGGGGTCTATCTCTCTCCTTTAGGTGAAAAACCCTAAGAGAGCAACATAAGCACATAGACCCACTTAAAATCGATGGTTCATTTTGGTGAACGTGAATATTGAACACATTATCTTTCTGTTTTGGATTGCATTTACATCATAGGACTCATAGCATTAGCCTTTGAATTAGCTTTTTTTGCATTGTTTTTGCATCCTAGGGTTTACAACGTTGCATTAGTGAATATCTTATATAGATTTCATTTTTGCACTTCAAAACATTTCAAAAATTGAAATTTTGCATTTGCACCTTCATTTTTCATTTGAAAACCATAAAAATCACTTTAAATTTTAAAACAAAAGACAAAAAAATCCACCCCTAGACTCATTCACCACCATGGACAAATTAGTCTAGTTGCACATTTTGAACTACTTTTTCAGGAATTTTATGGGCCTATTTTCTATATAACAGTATTCTGCTATTACTTTATGTCATACTTTCTAGATTTTTTGTTTTATCTTCTTTCTTGCATATTGGTTTACTTTCATTCATTTTCATCATGCCTTTTTTCTTTAATAAGTTTTGGAATTCATTGAAATCCTTAGTGGACATGTCCAATTATGTTTTTGGCTATGATCCTAATGATCTTGAGCTTCCTCATGATCCTTCAACTCCTCATGATTGTCCTCCTTGTGATGTAGACATCATTGGAGAAGATGATGATAGCATGATGAAGTTCTTAAATGAATTCCTTGACAACCTTGAAGCCAATGCAGCCTTCTACCTATCCATGAGACATTCAAAAATTCCTACTATTGCACCTCCTGATACATTTGGATACTTACATCCTAAAATAAACAAAGCACCTAAGTTCCCTCAAACAAGCGAACCTAGTTCCTCTACCCAAGCAACTCCTCAACCATTTTATGCTAACAAAGTTACAAACACACCAATCAACCTTAAAGAAACATATGGAAAAGGCTTTACTACCCTAAGCAAACAAGGTTGTGACACAACAACTGAGCATAACATTCACCAACTTTTGGAAAAAAGACCAACAAATGAAAACACATGGCTAGGATATCAAGATCCTTCTCATAATGAAAAGCCTCCATTTGAATATTGGAGACTTTGGGATGATGGTACAATGATCTTTGATTCCCCTCTTGACTTGAATGTTCTCCTTCCATGTGAACAACCCTTACATGATTCAACTAACAAGGATCCTAGGATCCCCATGGGTCCTCTTCCTCCTTCAATCCATGAAAAGGGTGAATCTAGTAAATTAAAATGACCTTACAAATTGAAAAAACTAAAGTTCCCTCTGCATCCACCCCATAAATGTGAAAGGAAACTATAAATGCTTTTAAAAAAAGATCTTATAATCTTACCACCTTCAAATAGGTTGGTCATCCATCCTAAATATTATAACATACCATATTGAAAATACCATCGTGTTCTTGGGCACCAAACTGATCAATGTCAGACATTGAAGGACATACTAAACAAGTACATCACTTCACTGATACCGATTGTTATGCTATCATCCCATAATTCCTTAAACTAAATCATTTCACCATGCCATAGTTGTAGAATCTTCCATTCTCACTATTGCATGATCCTTCCCAACATCCACCTTGGATCACTCTTTCCTTACACTTAGTGGGGGCAAGAATTTGTTAGCTTTGACCTTGTAATACACTTTTCCTTGTCCCTCAGATACGTTATTCATCTTCCACTTATACCCATTGAGATTAGGAAGTGGATGACTTGTTTGATGCATGACCTACATTTGCATTACTAGACATTTTACATTTTATTTTTCTTTTCTTTGCTTGCATGTGTGTATTGTGCTCGCCCATAATGTGTGTTTGATGTTCTCTCTTTGTGTACTTCCTCTATTTGTACTTCCATTCTTCTATATGTTGTACATTTTCCTTTTCCTTTCATTTTTGTTTTGTGTTTTCCTTTTGGGCATGACGCAAAGCATTGAGACAACCTATGTCTCTTCCATGTTGACCCAAATGGTCCCTTTTCCATTTTACTTTGTCTTTTCTTATGTTTTCCTTTTGGGGATGACACAAGGCATCAAGATCGAAATGTCTCCTTCATGTTGACCCAAAATATTTTCCTTTTCTTTTTCCTTTTTGTTTCCTTTTTGCTTGTGTTTTTCCTTTTAGGGATGATGCAAAACATTGAGAGCACAATGTCTCTTCCATGTTGACCCAAAACAAACTTTCTTTTTCTTTGTTTTCACTCTCTTTATGTCATTCTTCTAGTTCTATGTATTTGGGGAATGCTGACAGTTCTAAGATCTTTAATAAAAACATTGCAACAATGAACATACTAACCCCAAATCTATAGATCCCTTATGTGTTTGGTGTGTTCCTTTTGGGGGAAACCCCTCTTTCTTTTATTCCTTTTCTTTCACATGAAGCATCCTTGGAAATGTATGACTTGGCATAGGGGCTTTCCAAGTTGGATCTCATGTCTTGTTTTCTTTTTTCCTCTTTTCTTCACTACTTTAAATTAATTGCTCACAAAATGGTGTATAGAAATTCTTTTAAAGTGGGGGAATACATTGGCATTATTCATTTGCATTTTTCTTTTTCTTGGTTCTTAGTGTACCCTTGTCACTTCATATGATGTGTTTGTCACTTTTTGGATGACATTGGGTATGATTTCCTTCATAAGTGTAATATATATTAGCATATTACATTCCTCTTGGTGGAGTGATGTGGCACACTATATCCCCTAAGTTGTGAATATTCTATTCTTTGATTGATCCTCTCTTGGAGACATTAGACACAATGTTTTGTGAGTGACAGACCTTGCATGAACATTTATTTTGCATTTTACATTTTATATTTTTACATTCACATGGCCTTCTTGCATAACACAACTTGCATGCCTATGGTACTATTGCATTTGTTCATGAGTTCTAAGCATATGAATCTTTGCTTGTCTCATGAAGCACAAACTAACATTTTGCCTTATGGTGCCTTATTAAAGTTATCAGGAGGTATAACTTTAGTATGGTTGAGAGGGAAGCCCATTCTGTGGCATGACTTTCCCCATAGCCACATATGTGTTTGTGAGTACATACCACCTAAGCGTATGTTTCTCACCTTTTGGGCTTTCTCACCTGGTGGACAGCCATGAGTTCCATCACCCTAGAGTGAGTATTCATTTTCTTTTTCAAAAAAACACCCTAGATCTTATCCACAACTAGCTAGAAAAACGATCGAAGCTTGATCCGAATTTTCCCTTTTTCTTTTTCTTCTTTTATCTTTCACATGTGTGTTCCTTTGTTCTTATGTTTATCTTTCCATGGGATCTTCATCATGGAGGCTTTATCATCCCTCTTGATCATAGTCATTCCATCTTGCTAGCATAAGTGCATTTGGATCCTTCTTGATATGCGTGGCTACTTTAGTGAGAGTTTGAAGCTAGTTCATCCTCTCACTAAAGTGGGGGCTAAATGTACCATAGAAAAATGGATCATTAACATTTTCATGGTTATTTAGGTCTTTTTCCTATGATGCTTGACCTATTTTTCTTTTATTTAATGTTTCAATGTAGCTTATGCATTCACATTAGGTCTTGAATATTCAAATTATGATTTCTTGTGAAGGTGTTTTAACACATTTTTACATTTTTCTAGACTCTTCTTACTATAATTCATCTAAATATTCCCTTTCTATCCTTCATCAAGTCCTATTTTAAAGTGTTGTAAAGTCTTGTAACAAGATTTCACACTTTTCTAGGATTTTCATCACTAATTACACCTTCCTTATACTTTATTTGGCCCTTTTATGCACTTATATGCCTTAATTAATTGTGTTTTTAATAAAAACCCGACAAACAACGTTAAAAGAAACTTAATTCTTGATACCCACTTGCAAGCCTAGAGTGGGAACCATTTTCCATGGATGGTGAATGAGTCCCTATTGGCTCAAAATTCAAAATAAATTCAAATTTCTTTTAGTTTTTTATTCATTAAGACCTTATGTCAACCTATGATGTTGTATTATTGGGTAATTAGGGAATAAGTGTGTATAAATAAGTGTTTTTCCATACATTTTAACCCCCATTCATTCACTATTTCATTCAAGCATTCAATCTCATTCATCCACTTAAAGCATCATTCAATCACACATATATCAAGTATCTTGGAGCAGATGCTGACATATCTTTAGATTTCTACAACACGGTTTTGGAAATTTTAGGACACTTGCATGTTTTTTATTCATCATTCCTTTCTTGTTTTCATTTCATTTCTTTATCAAGGGTTTGATTACCAAAGTGGGATTTGAGCAAGGCAAAACCCTATTCTCTAACCCTTAACCATTTCCCCCTCTTTGCATGTGTGTTTGTAGGTCCTATAAGAAAATTTTGCAAAGAGATAGGTATTGGAAGGTGGTAAAAAAGTCATCAAAGTGATTCAATTCAAGAAAACCCTAATTCAAGCTTGGAGACAACATTCAGCTCATTTTCTATAGATTTGACTCTGTCAACCCAATAAGAAGACAAGTGCAGATCTGACCTACAAGATTCACCTTTGAATTTCCAGAATTTTGGAGGAGGACTGATTTTCCATCAGTGGTTAATGAGTCCCACCTTAAGGCTAGAAAAGTTGATTTCATCAAATTTTAGTTCCCAATAGTCAGAAACCTATTCCGACAAAGTTTACCAGAAGCAGGACTAATTCACTGTCAGTGGTGAATGACTCCCACTAGTCATAAAAAGATATTTTTGTAGCATTCTAGAACCTTTCAGCATTATCATTCAACTTCCAAGTGTACTCTATTAAGTCTCATACAATTTTGTTTGCATTTGTGTATGTTTCTAGTTCATTTCTGCATATCACACTATGTTTTCAAACATTGCATATTTCATTAGTTTTTCATTCATAATCAGTCAATTTTATTATTTACCAGCATTTATATCATTGTATTTAGTCATAATTACATCATACATATCTTAATTTGAGTGAACCACCACAATTTTTTGGGTCTATCTCTCTCCTTTAGGTGAAAAAACCTAAGAGAGTAAGAGAAGCACATAGACACACCTAAAGTTGTTGGTTCTTATTTTCCACCATCATTCATTTTTGTGTATTTTTTTTCATGGGTGTATCATACCAAAGGAATAGGATTTTTTGTTTATTACATCTGAGTTTTACCAGTTTATTATATATGAATTCTAAGAGTGAAAAGAGTGGATTTTGTGAGGAAGAGTTGAAAAATTCTAAGAGAAGAATGCTTTCAACAAGAAAGGGAGTGACAATTGATTTAGGAATCTGGGTTAAGCTTAGGAACCAAAGGAGAAGGGTTCCTTGTCATTAGTATTTTGGAAAAAGCGATAACATGCAAGGTGTTTCTTTTTCTTGTCATTTTAAAAGGGTTTAATATATTTTCTATGTTGCATGAAATGTCTTTTTTGTTTGAGCTAAAGAAGTATTTAATAGTGCTTTTGGAAAAGGGAATTGAAGCCTTTAGGCTATTTTTATATTGTGATTTTATGTACTCCATGATAGGAGAGGTTTCTTGACATAAGTATTTAATTATACTAGATATGTCGAAGAGATTTCTTGACATAGGTATTTTATTATCTACATGTAGTACAACATAGGTATTTAATTATACTAGATATGTTTGTACATGGGATGCAATGTGTTTATAATTACTCTATAGTAGGAGATGAGTGTGCTTCTTAGTTTTAAGTATATACTAGGCTTGATTGAATGCAAGAGTCACTTGAGGTACACCCAACTAAGTTATTATATTAACTCAAAAAGATTGTGTTACTCCTAGGATAAGCATGTGAGAGTACTTGTGTACTTGATAAATAGATTCATTACTAGTAGATTAGTATGTTGTAGGTTAGTATGGGTTGAAAAATTTACCTGTTGAAGGACAATACCTATGCATAGCTAAAGATAGCCTTAAGTCAAACCAACTTTGAATAGTGTATGTGACAAATGATCCTCATTAGAACATAGTGAATGAAACACTTTGATTAAAGTAGTGCAATGTACGACATCCACTTAAACTGTGTGATGCTTGAGACTACATTGTCAGTTCACTATGATCCCATATTACATGCTAGTTCAAGAGTTGTCAGGTTGCATAGGTTTTAGTTATGTATGGCACAACACTATGCTTAGTTGGTTATTGTTATTAGTTACTCTACCAATCTCTTCATCAAAGGGTAGGGTCATCTATCAAATGATAGATGTGTGGGGGACTACATTATGATTCTGTGATTGGCAAAAAAGCACCTAAGTGATGCTTCTCCTCCACAATAGGTGATAGAAGAACCAAGATTTTAATGGACAGATTCCTAGACCATCTTATAGCTATTTTTCCCAAAGCTCATTGGAGCTATGTTTGTAAAGAAATGTATTCTTGTTATGTATACTTGTGAACTTATTGTAATGAAGTGGAATCTTTATTGTAATATGATATGACACCTTATTCGTATAATTTCAATAAAAGAAATATTTTTTTTATTGCAATGACTTGTTAGCATGTTTCTTTACTCATATGATGTAAAATTTAGAAGTATTTATTGTATCAAGAAGGGTTCGAATGTTACAAAATTCATAAAAAAAACTCATTGAAATCATTGAAAGTGAATTACCTCAAGATTCTACACAAGTTATCTCATGAAGTCAACAATGTTGATGATAAAAAAATGGAAAAGTTTTCAAAACAATCTTTCCATGGTTGTTGCTTCAATCTATTCGCATTAAAGAAAAAGTGGATCTAAAAATATTTGTGTTTTAGAGCTACTAGGTTTTAGCATGTAAACAACACTATGATTCAAACCAAAGAGATATCAAAGATACTAGTGCAAATCTAGTATTGTTAATCCAACCAAAATATATTGAAGAGATATTTGCTTTGCATAATAGGAATGACTATATAGAATATTTTGTTGAATTTATAAAATCTTATTATGATGGTCATACAACTAAGTGTTTAGATACATTAAAAAAACACACTCTTAAAATTTAAGGCCACCATCTCCATATTCCAAATAAATTATTGGGAGTGATTTTATTGAAGAGATTGATGGTTACATCACTATGAGTAGAGCTATCAATTAGTAGGTAGCTAGATAATTCTAATCATGGATGTATCAATTTATTTTAAAGGTGATATTAGGAAATAAATTCATTGAATAATCTATTATAATAAGTGATTCTTTAAATGATCAATTTTGGCAAGAAGAATGGAAAATTATAGTTTGGAGATGTATACCCTAGGACCTCTTATGCTGTCATTTTATACCCCAAAGGATATACAGTAAGAGAAATAAGCATTTGTAGTAAGAAATTATGATGAACAAAAACATTTAAACTATGCTAATAACAAAGATACATTCACACAATTCATAACACATGTATAGATAACTCCTTATATTATATTTCTATTATATACAAAAAGGTAGGTCTTAATCTCTACTCATATAAATATCTTCATTATATATTGATCTATTTTTGCATATGATTTATATTGTATATATGTGTACATTCCTATGAATAGACATGATTCCCAGTTACAACTAATGTCTCTTTCATACTTCATAGACCTTTTCTAGTAGCTTACAATAAGATCTATTCTAGCCCTTTGCTTGCTAACATCATTCCCTCTTTTAAATGATGTCTTATCCTCAAGACATGATGCTTAGTTGGGAAGGATATTCTTGTGTGTCCCTTTGAGATGGCTTAGTGTCTTATCCCACTATGTTTTGGCCCACTGTAAGTTGGACCAATGTAGCTCTAACTTTGATTATTTTTTTCTTCTGCATTAATGAGACTATCAGGATATGAATTTTTTTTATATTTCTTGTGCTTCTCCCATTATCCCTAATAGGTGGGTCATATTATTTCTAATTGTTTCCTTCATCTATGTGATTTTTTCCTCAATATGCTCCCTTTGGATGTATAGTTTTTATAGTTGGTAGTTGAGGGTTTCCACTTGGGTTTTGATGGTGTCATCCTTGCCCTAGAGAGGTTTGTAGGTCTATGCCACTTGTGTTATTTGATTATCCAAATTGGGCCATTTCATCCTTGATATCCTTTGTAGTGGTAGGAAATTGTAAGTAGAATTGGTAGATCGCCCCTAATTTTGTGATTGTATTGCCTAGTTCTTTGATATTCTCCTCCAATTTGGAGTGTACGAAGGTGCACTTCTTAGTATACTATTTTTTTCTTCCTTATGATCTCCTCTTGTTGTTCTTTCCTTATGGTATCCTTTGTGGTGGCCATATCTCATTGTAAGCCAACCACCAATTGTTTGAGCTATTGTGGAAAGAGGATTGAAGTGGATATGTGCAAGATCATGATAGGCCAAAAAGTGGCGATATGATGGATATGTGTAGGGTATGTGGCTGAAAACTTTTTTTTAACCTAAAATTGATGAAATGAAAAGGGTTTTTAAATGATATTCTCAACTTTCCACCAATATAAATTATTCTTTACTTTGAATTTAATAAATAATTATTATTCATTTTCTATTTGAATTACGACTGAAGTCCTAATTGATAGGCTGATTGAAAAACATCTATAGCTTTCAAACGATATCACATTTTTGAATCCAAAACATGCGTCACATGCTATGCTTTGCATACTATAAGATTAAAAGAGAAAAAAATGAATTTCATGAAGTTTTGACCAAGTTAAGGTGGTCAGACATATAAGTATTTTATATTTTCTAAAAGATGTAATAAAAAATTCATAATTAATTATTTACTTGGAAAAAAATTACAAAAAAATATGCATCACATCATGACATGAGTCCTCTACTTATATCTAAAATCTTATAAAATAATATTATCATTTTATTATGGTTAGGGTGGTTAGACAGACACCTACTTCTTATTTTTTCTCTGAAATTTAAGTACTACTACATTGAAATTTCAAATTTTCACTAAATAGATTTTTTTAAAAAAATAAACCTAGTATTTTAGAACTACATTCAATTTCCTATAGATTCTATTCTTATATATTTTTGAAATAATATAGATAACTTGTTCAAATTTTTACATCAAGTTGCCTTACTCTGATTTTTCTGAATTTTTCGCTACTTAAGGGCCTTTTTTTCCATGATGATCTTGCACATACCCAAGTGTCTTATTGTAGGTGGTGAATAGAATATTTTAGTGTATCCACTACATCATGTAGTTGTTCCACTATAATTACATGATCATTGAGTATTTCTTCCCTTGCGGTGGAATGTAAAATGTCTCCCAACTAAATCTTCTATAGTAGGGATATGCTAGATAGATCCACTTGTGAACACACCATTGATACTCAAGTATAAGTTGTGATGATGGAACTACTTTGGTTTGTAGTTGTTGTGCCAAAAAAAATTTAATGATGGAAATTGTGTAAGTGGGTTTGGTTGTCTCTGTGATGTTGGTACCTTCATTTTTATTTTTTTCTTCTATTATTGGATTAGTCTCTAGTGGTTGGGACTCTTCTACCTCTTTTGTGTTGTTCTTAATCATCTCCTCATAGAGTTTTGATTGACATCCTTAGTTTATTTTTATCTTGTTTCTATGTTTTCTTAATCCTCCATGATTTTGTCCACTTTCTATTTTGTGTGAAGTTCTTGAGCGTATAACTAGGTTAGTGTCTACTTCTACTCTTTAGTAATGTTTGGAATGATTTTGGAGATGAACTTCTCCCTTATTTCTTCTTCTTTATTGAGTTACTTGGCCCTCTTTTCTCATAGTTCTATAATTATCTACTCTAAAAATTCCTTCATTGCTTTGTCCATCCTTTTGTTAGATTGGTTGACATACCATAGGAGGCATTATATTATTCTACCTTTATTTTCCTCATTTTCTTCCTCAGAAATGTTTAGTACTTGCAGTAGCATCCCAAAATAGAGTATGGCATTGGTAGTCACTAGGATGTCATGAATTAGTGGATGAGGTTGCTCTAGAATCACTTAAGGAGAGGATGTTAGATTCTATTTCCATCTTTTCCTTCTCTTGAGAGGTTTCTTGACATCTTCTTCACCTTTTTCAATCTCTCCCACTTCAACCTCTTCCACTTCTTCCTATATTTTTTCCTTGTACATTTGTCTCTTAGTTATTTTCTTGGACCTCGCTTATCGGGCCTCTTTTATTGGCTAACTTGTGGTGGTTTTCTTGGTGTAGGTACTATCTATGTGGAGGTGTTTGGGCCTTCTGACTTACCTAGTGAAGTGCTTTGAATCCTTCCTAACATTATTGCAAAGGAGGGTTCCAACCATATTATGGTAGCAAGGAAATGAGAAAACTCTCCCTTTGGTATTCTCCACTATCTGTGGAGTTTCTCTTTATTCTTTTCCAATTTCTCTTGTGCCTCTTTATTGATTCTTCTATCCATTTCCTCTTTTTAAGTCCCAAAATGATCTGTGTTAGGGTCCTTGGGTTAGCTGAGTAGGTTCGCTACATAAGCATCTACCTCTTGTGTGGTAAGTTCATAGTGTAGCCACGGTACCCACACTATGCGCGGTTCTACCCCCTCCATGTTACCTACCAAGAAGACCTTACTATATTTGTATATTGGGTGGTAGGCTCATGTGGGATCCTTTCCCTTTCTTTCATTTTCTCCTAGAAGGTCTTGAAGAACCCACAATATGTAGCTTTGTAGGACTAAACATCTAGGAATTGGTGAATGTGGAGATTCTCTTTATTCTTTTCCAATTTCTCTTGTGCCTCTTTATTTATTCTTCTATCCATTACCTCTTTTAAAGTACCAAAATGATTTGTGTTAGGTTCCTTTGGTTAGTTGAGTAGGGTCTCTACATAAGTGTCTACCTCTTATTTGATAATTTCATAGGGTAGTAGTGGTACCCACACTATGCGTAGTTCTACCCCCTCCATGTTGTTGGGATATGGTGTTGTACACCATTGCATAAAATTTATTTATCATAATATTGTAATTAAATAATTGTTTATTTGTGATGCTCCTTGGTGGTGTGGTTTATCACACTAGGTAATTATTTGGTGTCCACTTGATGTTCTATTGTAACATCAAGTATTATTATTTGTGTGGGAGACATGTGATAATAATTTAATATTGGGGAAAATTTCAACAATGTGATGTCTTAGTACGCAATATTAAATAAGGGGTTAGTGGTTTTTATATTCACATGGTTTTGTGGTACATGTTTTCACCTTACCACTAGTTGTATTTTTGTGAGCTTGTGTCTATAAAATCAAACACATGTGTACTTGGTTTAGGTTGGCTGAGTGGTTTGGTTGTCATTATTGAGTGTTCTTGAGAGTGCATCTGTAAAGCATGGCATGGGATGTATGGATTCATGCTTGGATACATGGGAATGCATTGGAGGGCTTGATTCTTAAGAAGTATTCATTGTAACTCTTGTATTTCATTCATGGATGATTAATATGATGGAGTATGGATACTTTTGGAGGATGGAGTTTTCCCCCTTAAGGGTTTTCCCAGGGTATATCTTATGTCATCTTTGATGGATATGTTGCCTATTCTCTTGCATGTGAATTATGAGTGCTTATTTGCATTTTTATCTCTTTTGGGTTATGTGAAAATCATCATACAATGGTTGCAAGTTTACTTACAAGTGGTATCAAAGCTTTCATGGATGGAGATTTTTTATTATAACCCTAGGTTAAGAAACTATTGGTCAAGTTTGAATCTATGTAATGCATGAGACAATGAAATACATGGAAAGAGTGTAGGTTGCTTATTGCAGATATAAGGGTTTTGGGTTTGTTATTATGATGGGTTGTTTGCAGATTTGGGGTGTGGAAAAATTAGATAAAAATAGGGTTTCTTGCTTTTGCATTCAAATGGGGGTTTTGTGGGGGAAATTTTACAAATGAACTCCTAGGAAAAAATGGATCTTATGGTTGGATTCAAGTTGGCCGAGAGATGAATTTTGATATAAAACTTGACCTATTTGGTTACTAGAAAGAAAATATTTTTTTTTTAGCAAAATCCCCATTTCTTAGGTCATACGAATGTCATTTTATTTATGAGAAAATTAAAAATTAAAAAAATATATATATTCTCTCATCAATAAAATTTACCTACAAAAATAAATTAAAATAAAAAATTAAAGGGGGGCCGAAAAAGTTTGATTGATTTTTTTTTAAAAATATATATGTTTTGGGAGGGGAACACCCCCCCCAATGGCTAACAATCGTACCCTGCTATTACAGGATAGTTGAATTTTCTAACGAGTACCACTATCGACGGCTTAGCCATTGGGTGGTCCCCATCTAGCAAGGTCCGATCGGGCCCCACCAAACTTTCTAACCGCAAAAATATTTTTTAAAATGATTTTCTATTTAATAAAAATGATCAGTATAAATAAAATCCATTGAGCTATATAAAAAAGGCTGACCAAAATTTTATATGCAAATTTAAATAAAATGAAGTCTTTTGTCAGGTCTGCCACTGGTGCACCACTTAGGGGGCCACCCCATGTTTGCTCCTATAGCCAAATTGGAATAATTTCTTCCAGGGGACATAATTTTCACTCAAGTGGTCCTTTTTCCTCTTCTTGGACTTTTTGGAAAGGTGACTCAGATCTCTACATTATGGCACAAGAGATCTTTCCATATTTTTTATTTTTAACAATATTTTGCTTGGTGGAAGTCAAGTGTTCTATTTGAGCTTTGGGAGGTGATATCGAGTGTATGTAGAGTAATATTTTAGACTTTGAATAGTAGATGGAAAGTTTGTTCAAAGCACAACACAATGGATTAGGTTTGGATTTTTTTTTAAATGATTTATTTTTTGATATTCTATCCTGAGCTATTTATGGGTTTCTTTGACTATGGTGGTACTATGAGCCTATGGATTGTCAAATCTCGAAGATTTGATGTTGGATTGATTGTTTGCTCAATTTTAAAACTTAGATTATTCTCTTTTTGACATCGTTATTAGTTTGGTTGGATTTGTATTCTTCATTGTTGTATCTACAAGTTGTGTAGCATTATAGGCAGTCTTTACTTACTTTTTGCACTTATGACTTTGACATGGGTTGTCTATTCCCATAGATAGTTTAGTGTTGATGCATTTTCAGTTTTGGTGGCTTCATTTAGTCACTTGGTTTGCTAGTTTTGATGTCATGTGGAGGAGGTGAGATGGTATTACTAGGTGCAATCATTATATGAGACCTATGTAGTTGACTATGATATATGTAGATATGTGGGACACGGTTGGGTTGGGTTGTTGGTACATTTGGTGGTGATCATGGTTTCATGGATGTTTCTTGTGCTTTAGAGACTTTATCATGTCATGATGGTTTATGTAGGTATATTTTTTATGGTGTTGGATTGGATCTTGATTTAGGTTGTGGCGATGAATCTTCTTGACATGAGGATCATGCTTTACTTTGCTTTCTTATTGAGGAGCTCATATTGCATTTGAGTTCTTTAATTGTATGAGGGTATCTCTTGTTTGATTTACATTAGGATATTGTTATCACAATGTCATGATACATGGTTGCATTCATTGGTTATACACTTTCAGTAGGATATTTTGACAATGATGGTTTGGTAGTGATGGATATGTTTATGATGGTTTATTGGCAGTTGTATGTTTCTTCTAGGCTTGGAGATCTTGGTTTCACTTGTATGTTATTGATATTGTGGTTGAGTGTGTGCATACCTGGATGATCTTCATGGAGAATATGTTTGTCATGATTCCATGTCTAGCTTGCATCATAGTTCAGTGGGAGTTGTTGGCAGTGATGTGGATGCATCATTGGTATGGTTAACTTCATGTGATTGTGGATATGTTTTCTTTGTTTAGAGTGTTTTCTATTATGTCATGGTTTACTCTTGATGCACACCTAGAGTTTGGCATAGTACATGTTCTCTTGAGATCAGTATGTTTATATATATGTTATGGTGCATGTGATCTCCTAGGAGGAGATGGTTAGATGAATGGATGTCATGTTTATGTTCCTAATTCCTAATTAGAGTTTCGATATTGATCATTTGCTTGATTACTTCGTGATGGTGTTATGTTGAATTTGGATTTTGGCATGGATTGATTGGTTACAGGTACTCATGTGGATACTTGGAGAATTAGGTGATGGTTGTAGTTCTCTTGTGATTAGAGACATTTGCTTGAGGTGGTTACTCTTTGGAGGTTTCAACAAGAAGACCAAGGGGCTTTAACCTAGTTATGGACTGATAGAGGAGATTGTTCTTGGAGTGAGTCATGATGACTTGGTTATCCTAGAGGATAATTCTCATTCCCCACTCTTTGTCTACTGAGTAGTTTAGGATTTGAGAGGTATTTTCCCATTATATCTTTCAGATGTGTTATGTTTCATGCTTTGATTTCTCATGAGATTGAGTTGATTCATGGTGATTGATTTGGATACTCATTTGAGGATGGTTTAGAATGAGTTTATATGCTTTATCTTTCATAGATATGGATCTTGAGCTATGGTTATTTAGTTCTGGAGGATTCACTTTGAGAGATGTTATGGAATAGTTATCTCCTTGTGCATTTGAGTTTATGATATCATTCTTAGATGAGGATTGTTAGGAGATACTATATGGGCTGATTTTCAATATTGGGGATGGTTTATTTGAGTTTGATATTCTTAATTAGAGAGGATTATATCCATCTTAGTATTTTTACATTGATTCATATGTTGTACTTGATCGATGAGATTGGGTGTTATGGATGTTGTTAAGGATTTTCTTTTGGGGTTGATTAGGAGATTATACTTGAAATAGCAGTACAATTTTGAGGTGTTTGTAGGAGGACATATTATGGTTTACAGGTTCCTCTCTTCATGGTTCATTCCTTGGATGTTTATGTTCATATGATTTGGGCAGGATGGTAGCAACATGTTGTGAGAGATTATGCAGCTTTATGGGTTGCATGTGTGGATTATTTTTATTGTTCTTTGTACTTCATGATTGCATTTACTTATCACACCTTGATGTATAGTATTGGTTGGTAGAATTTATATTCTTTTATATTACCTATGCAATGGGATTTCCTAGATATGTATGTTCTTCATTGATATGTATTATACATGGAGCTTGTGGTTGAAGTTTATAGGTTACATATGTTCTTGGTATGAGTTTACGGATGTATTGATGCCTTGGAGGTATGGATGGTTGGATGTATTAGCATGTGTTGTGGATGCTATTTCTGATCATGTGGGTTTTTCAATTGACAACAACTAGGTTAGAGCCTTTGTTATCACTTTTATTTGGTGCTTGTGCTCATGGATTGGTGCATCTTCACCTTGGAATGTTCCTTTTCTTCCATAGGTGGCACATTGGAGGATGATAGGAGTTCTTGCTTGAGATGGTGTTCACTTTATTCTTATTGTAGGTATCTTGATGGAGCATGAGAGCATGATGGAGATTCATGTGGTTTCATGTATGGCTTTGTATATCATGCATTGATTCCTTATGCAATGTATACAACAAGTGGGAGAATTTTGGGATATGGTGTTGTACACCATTTCATAAAATTTATTTATCATAATATTGTAATGAAATAATTATTTATTTGTGATGCACCTTGGTGGTGTGGTTAATCGCACTAGGTAATTATTTAGGGTCCACTTGATGTTGTATTGTAACATTGTATTATTATTATTATTTATGTGGGAGACATGTGATAATAATTTAATATTGAGGAAATATTGAATAATGTGATGTCTTAGTGCCCAATATTAAATAAGGGGTTAGTGGTTTGTATTCACATGGTTTTGTGGTACATGGTTTCACCTTACCACTAGTTGTATTTGTGTGAGCTTGTGTTTATAAAATCAAACACATGTGTAGTGGTTTAGGTTGGCTGAATGGTTTGGTTGTCATTATTAATTCTTCTTGAGAGTGCATTTGTGAAACATGGCATGGTATGTGCAAATCCATGCTTGGACACATGGGAATGCATTGGAGGGATTGATACTATTGCAAGATGGTGTATCCCTTGGTCTTCCTTGCAGCATAATGCTTGGTTTTATGACATGTTCTAACCACTTCCTATGGATCTTAACTAATGCTTATATCAAGATTGAAAATTTGACCTTCTAGTGCAACAAGGCCAACAATTGGTATCAGAGTTGGTCCTAGGTTCAAACCCCTCGCTTGTGCTAGGGCAGATTGTTACAAGATGGTGTGTCCCTTGGTTTTCCTTGTAGCAGAATGCTTGGGTTTGTGACATGGTCTAACGACCTTCTATGGATCTTAACTGATGCTTGTATCAAGCATTGATAGGTTGACCTTTTGGTGTAATGGCAAGGCCAACAAATGCTTTAGAAGTATTCATTGTAACTCTTGTATTTGCTTCATGGATGATTAATATGATGGAGTCTGGATGCTTTTAGAGGCTGGGTTTTTCCCTCTTGAGGGTTTTCCTAGGGTATATATTGTGTCATCTTTGATGGGTATATTTTATATTCTCTTGCATGTGGATTATGAGCACTTATTTGCATTGTTATCTCTTTTGGGTTATGTGTAAATTTCCATACAATGGCTACAAGTTTACTTACACATGTTACCTACCAAGAAGACCTTACTATGTTGGTATATTGGGTGTTAGACTCATGGGAGATCCTTTCCCTTTCTTTTTTTCTCCTAGAAGGTTTTGAAGAACCCCTAGTATGTAGCTTTGTAGGACTAAACATTTAGGAAATGGTAAATGTAATATATCACTTGGGATTCCATCATTTGGTTGTGTTGCCAAAATTTTCTTTAAAAGTTTGCTATTCTCTAAGGAAGTAAAACATTAAGTATATTAGTAATGTGTCATACTAGAAGTGGTACTTGGAGTTGTGATCTTATAGATGTTCTCCATCAGTTGCTCTCACATGACTTGTAGAGGTCAAAGTCTTTTCCCTCCACTGCCATTTGATAAGTGGTGTGAATTGTATTGGTGATGATGGAGTCTTCCCAGTTGGCATAGTATAATTTGTGTGTAATTCCCATCACAATGTAGAAAAATCCATCATTTATTATTACTTTTACATTCATACTCTAGTCATCAAGGGTTGCTCCAATCACTTTTTTCACCTCATTATTTTTTATGGCTTTCTTGGTGGGGATGTTGCCTACCATGTTGAGCCTTGTCACCACATGAATTACCTCCTTTATATTTTGGTGGGGTTTTTCTAAGTAGATGAACACATCATGCACTGGGCTCAATACAATTCTCACCCATGCATCTTCCTCAGGATAATCCTGGTAGTCTATATAGATGTCTAGTTTCTTTCATCTAATCTCTATATATTATGATTTATATGTCTTCTCATCATCTTGGAGGAGTGTCCTGCAAAGCTCCTCAATTTTAGTATGATCAATTTCTATTATTTTCTCATGAATATATTTGGAAACATCATCTAGGTTTACCACATTGTGTGTATCTAAGAGAATTCCCCCATCCTTATCCATTTCTAGAGCCTTGTATGGGTACTTTTGGTACTTGGGTGAGGTTTCTCAAATATTTTAACTACGGTTGGGGTGCCATAGTAGATAATTTTGTAGAGTGCAGGTAGCTTAGGGTTTGGGCTTGGTTGAATGAGCGGACATTATGAATTGAATAGGGTAAAAGTGAGTGTTTGAAGTGAGATGTTAAGTGTTTAATAGGCACATTGGTGGAGTGTATTTGATGTTGCTTCTTGTTACATGGGTTTTTCTAGCCATTATTATTTTTGATGTGATGGGATGCTTTTTGGGTGTTTCAATTCTTTGATTGTTTTATGGTTTGAATTATACCACATAATATACATTCTAATTTTCCTTCTTTGATGTTTTTAGTCTACTAGCAAGTGGAAATGTTTGATGTGTGCTATTTTTATGTATTTGGTTATGAGGGTACCATTCATTTGTCAAAGTTTCACTACTCCAAAATCATTTATGTTATGGATATAGTATGGTCCTAGCCACCCAATCTTCAAGTTCCCTTATTTTTTGAACTTTTCATAATGTAGTAACAAATCCCCTATTTTGAAATTTTTTAGTGTAAAGTTCTATCATGCCATGATTTTGTCTCTGATACTCAAGTTGGTGGTTATAAATTGCACCTTTTCTATACTCATCTAATTTATCTAAAACCTCTAATCATTATATGAGGGATTGGTCATCTTCCAACTATAGGGTGAGTGTGGTACATAGGTTGAGGACTATAAAACTCATAGGGACTGTAGCATCAATGTCATAGACCAATTGAAATGGAGTGAATTTGTTGGTTCTTTTACATGATGTTTGGTATGTCCAAAGTACCATAGGTAAATTTATATCCCAATTTGTCATATTCCTAGAACACATTTTGGTAAGCACTTTCCCAATTATCCTATTTAATGCAAGTCACTTGCCCCATTAGCTTGTGGGTAATAGGGGAGCTTCTATTGTGCATTATCATGAAATCATATAGTAATTCTTTTATCATTTTTTTACAAAAAATTTCCCTTAATCACTCACTATACTAAGTAAATATCCATATCTTGTAATTATGTTCTCATATAAAAATATAGCAATGGTATTTACAATGCAATCCTCTATAGGTTTTGTCTCCATGAATTTTGTGAGATATTCTATTCCTATTATAACGAACCTTGATTTAGAATGTTTTATCAATGGATCAATAGGTCCAATCACAACCCATTTTTCAAAAGTTTTTTATTCTAGTATCATTCTTAATGTCATTTCATCTCTTGTAGTAGGTTTCCCTACCCTTTGATAAATATCATGACCTTATGTATATTCCTTAGCATATTTATGAAGATTGTCCACCATAGTTTTGCAAATTGTACCTTTATGGTTGTAGTTTCACTACAGTTATGGCCCCCTTCAACTCCTTCATATTATTCCTTTAGGATTGAATTCCTTTCATGCATATACACCACTCTTCTCAAGATATCATCCCTACCTAAATGGTGTAATTAACATTTTACTAAAGTGTATAATATGGCTTTTTGTACAAGTGATACTTTCCCTTGCAGTGAGATTTCTTTGTGAAACTCCCCTAAAGAAAGTAAAATGACAATCTCTTGTAACTCCTCTAGTACCGCTTTAATGTGAAACAAATGTGCACTTGGGATATCTTCCCCTTGAGCATATAGTTCTTATTTAGTCTCAATCTATAATAAATAGTTCGTTCGTTGGTTAATTTTATTGAGTTTTTCCATAATTTTAAAATCAAATTCTTGAAATTGTAGCAATAATCTGCACATTCATCCATGTGTTATTGGTTTATCGAGTAGATACTTAAGAGGTTCATGAATGATAAAGAAAGTGAATGGGCTAAATATTAGGTATTGTTTATATTTTTTTACCGCATAGACTATAGCCAATGCCTCTGTTTTGGTGGTAGTATAGTTCTTTGTAGTAGATAGTTTTTTGCTAGAAAATTCAATGGACTGGTCTTTGTTCCATTTGGTTTGGGTAAGAATTTCTCCTATAGTGATATTGAAAGCATCCACATGAACATAAAAAGGGTTTTTCCAATCTATGAATATTATAATTGATGCTTTCATGATCTTTTGTTTTAAAGTATCAAATGATTTTAATTGAGACTTTCTATTCTATTCAATATTCCTATCATTTTTCTTCTTCAAGCAATATTCTAATGGTACAACAATACTAACATATCCTATTATGAAATCTCTATGATACCTTGTTTATCCCAAAAATGTCTTAATTTATGGTGCATTCTTAGGCGGTTATAGTTTTAGGATTAGGGAAACTTTCATAGGGTCCACCATTAATCCCTCTTTACATATAATGTGGCCTAATAGAGTCCTAAAAGGTACCGCAAAGGTACATTTCTTCAAACTTAGTTAAATTTATATGCTCCTACATTTTTTAGTATCATGTAGAGCACCTATATATGATCTTTTACTAGCACATAAATAGTCTAATTATCCAAGTAAAATTATAGAAAATCATGTATGAAATCCTTAAGTGTGTTAATCGTTATTCTTCTAAATAATTTAGGGGAATTTTTCAACCTAAAATCCATTATAATGTACATATATGATCCCCATTCTATGGAAAAACTAGTTTTGGGATGCTCTTCCTCCTTTACCTTAACTTGATGATACCTAAAAAATCCATCAGTAAATGAGTATATCTCTCTTTCTACACATGATTCTAGGATTTCTTCGATGAATGGGGTGGGAAAGGTATCATGTATGCAAGCTTTATTCAACTCTCAAAATCTACATAAATTCTTATTTCTTGGATTTTATTGTTTTGGAAAACCATGGGGTTTATCTAACCTACATCCTCTACCCATTTCATGATTCTAGAACAAATAACATTTTATCTATCTCTATCTTTTCCTTTCTCTCCATATTTGGATTAAGTCTATAAGGTACTTTTTGCACCAGTTTAACTCCTTCCTTTAGTTGAATTTTTATCACTCCTACCTCTTAAATCCCTTTCATTTTTGTGAAAGTTCTAGGGAATAAATATTGAAATTCTGAGAGTGTTTATAGTGTTTATGCTATTACCCTTTCATCCTAGTAGTCCAGTATTCTTTCCATATTTGGGTCTCCTTCTACCACAATATTCACTTGTCTTAGTTGGACAAGTTTTTTATAGTATTTATTCTTGGGTTTGGTAGATTCTTCTATTTCTCTTTCTCATTTTGCCACAAATTTGCATCTCACAACTCTACATTTCACATCATTCACATAACACATATCTATCTTATCATCCCTCAACAAATCAAAACATATTTATACCATATTCAACCTTAAAAACATTCTCCAAGGTTAGTTATGCACCTCATCTATGAAAAATCCAATTAGGTCAGCACCAAAACATTCCTACAGTGGAAAAGAATGAAAGTGGATCACAACACACCTTAATTTAGACCTAAATCCACTAATATCCACCATGGAATACTTCCAAAAACACCAAACCAACTCCACAATTAACTTGCAAACACCATTAAAAAATTAAGTACGCACTTAATTTGATCTATAAAAAAATTGCAGATAACAAATGTCACTTGAAAATAACCTAGTGAACTGAGAAGAAAATAGGGTGGGGGAGTGCCCACCCTAGTCTCCTTTATCCACTCAATAATTTCCTAGGAATCCAAATTGGATTGACTATCAACCTCAAAGGTGAGTCAATTCTCAACAAGGAAGACCTAGGAGGGGGTTCCTTAAGCTTTGAGGGGTTCAACACCAAGAAAAATCTTGGAAAAGATAACGTAACATTCAACTCACAAAACCTAGTAATGCAAGCTATATGATGGATGTAAGTGATGAAATTAAGCTACAAGAAGTTATGATGTGTGTACTTGGGAAGTCTAGAAATGTGATGAGGATTCCAGAAATGCAAAAATGTTGTCAAAATGTGTTATGGACGACTAAGACACCCTTATTGTTGTCTTAGTCTCGTTGCTATTTTTTAGGGAAGATGTAGAATCTTTAGATGTCGAAACTAAATCTGAAAGAATCTCTGAAAAATACCTTTAGGAGGACTAAGACGCCCTAGGTGGCGACTTAGTTCCATATAGAATTTTTGAAATCTCTGAATGTGGTCTTGAGGCTCCAGTTCTACACTTCCTTCTTCTCATATCTCAAGTCCTGAAACTTTTGGGTCTGGCCTGTAGGCGAGTTTCTATGAGGATGAAAACTTTGCAATGCAACTTTCCACTTCAAATTATCTTCAAGTTTTTAACCTAAATCTACAATCACAAACACACAAGAGGATAAACTTGTTGATTGTTAGTAAATGGGGGTTTGCCTTGATTAAACTCCTTGTTGGTAATTAAACCTTGAAATGGAATGAAACAATGGAGGGATATGATGAATGAGCAAAATGATATGTCACAACTCACCAAACCCTTGTGAAATCTATAAACTTATATGAGATAGCTAGCTTGAATGTAGATCTTGAATCAAAGGAATGCTTGATGCATATTTACTTGTGTAGACATGAAAAATATATAGATTGATATCATACACTCGATCTTGATCTACTAACATCATTTCATCCTGAATTATCCCTCTTTCTAACTATTTAATCGAATAGCCTTATTTGATTAACTTCAGCATAATTCTCCTTTTAATTAAATAAATCCCTCAATTTAATTAAATCATTGTCTCTATGTAATTAGCTAGGCCATTTCATCTTCCTATCTTTATTTAATTAAATAATCCATATTATTTGATTAAATCTCTAAATTCATCTAATTAAATTAAATAAATCAAACATTTATCTAATTTAATCTAACATCGGGTATGTGCAGGATCATGGTGCCAAAAGTGGCAATATTATGGGGGTATGTGGCTGACGACTTTTTTTCACCCAAAATTAATGAAACGAAAAGGGTTTTTAGAGGAGATTCTCATATTTCCAAAAATATAAATTATGATTTAATTTGAATTTAATAAATTATTATTATTCATTTTCTATTAGAATTATGACTAAAGTCTTGATCGATAGGATGATTGAAAAACATCTATAACTTTCAAACAGTATCATATTTTTTGAATCCGAAACATGCGTCACATTCTATGCTTCACATACTATAGGATTAAAAAAAGAAAAATTAAATTTCATGAATTTTTGACCAAGTTAAGGTGGTCAGCACGAAGTTTTTATATTTTCTAAAAGTTGTAATAAAAATTCATAATTAATTATTTACTTGGAAAAAATTACAAAAAATATGCATCACATCAACATGAGTCCTCTACTTATATATAAAATATTACAAAAAAATATTATTAATTTATTATGATTAGGGTGGTCGATAGACACCTACTTCTTATTTTTTCCTTGAAATTTAAGTACTACTGCATTGAAATTTTAAATTTTCAGCAAATAGATTTTATTTATTTTTAAATAAACCTAGTATTTTAGAAACTAAATTCAATTTTCTACAAATTCTATTCTTACATATTTTTGAAATAATATAGATAACTTATTCAAATATTTACGTCAAGTTGCCTAACACTGATTTTTCTGAATTTTTTGCCACTTAAGGGCCTATTTTTTGCATGATGATCCTGCACATACCCATCACCTCCTTTAGTTAAATAAATAAAAATATTTAATTAACTAAGTATAAATCATTCTCTTCTCATTTTGAGTTATTTAAATCCTAAAATCTAAGTCAAAATGGTCAAATCAACTAACACCATTTAAATTAATCAAATCATGATTAATGCTAATCGTAATCACTC
Source organism: Sequoia sempervirens (assembly GCA_007258455.2). Lineage (NCBI taxonomy): Eukaryota > Viridiplantae > Streptophyta > Pinopsida > Cupressales > Cupressaceae > Sequoia > Sequoia sempervirens. The sequence goes on along the minus strand of VDFB02000017.1, from coordinate 126,078,062 downwards.
AAATCCTCTAGATTTTGCAACTTGCACATGAAAATCAATTTAATTGATTTATAAATCATCTATTTTCATTCAAAAAATGCATCAAAGATGGAATATTCCTCAAATTTGAAATCTCCCCCCAAAAGGACTTGTCCCTTCCAACAAAGCATTTAAAATCTCTTACATGTCCTTTGCCTTGAGCCAAGTGGCATTCAATGCATTCTTTCTTCCCTCTTGCATGTCATTTCAACAATTTCAAAATTCAAATGTATGCATTTATTGGCACAATCATCAAAACTTGCACATCCTCCATCGACTCACAAATTGACAAGTGGCACTTTATCATTGGCTCATTCTTAGTCCCACATTGCTCTATTTTGGAAATGTTTTCAACTTGTAAATCTATAAATAAGAGGTTAATCCCTTCATTTTGGCATCCACAATTTGAGTAAACTTACTATACTCAAATATTTAGCAAATTCCATACATTATCATTGAATCTTAGCTAGGTTATGCAGATTTTTCCATTGGAGCACTCATCAAGCATCAATAAAGTGGATCATTCATCAACATTCATCAAGCTTGCATCATAGGAATTGGGAAAGGGCCAATTTTCACATCAAATTGGCAGCAATTCCCCCATGGGATCATAAGTTTGCTAGTTTAATTAGGATTCAATCTCTTTTATTGTTATCTTATTGTATTCTTCATTGTTTTTCCTAATTCAAACTTTGTAAATGGATTCCATGGGGAATCCTTGTTCTTACTTGTATTTCACCATCTAATGTGCTTGTTATTGTTGTTTTTCAAGTATTAGGATTAGTGTTCATACATTTTGGCGCTAGAAGGAGGGAATCTCACATCCCAATCATGTTTTTTGTCAAAATTATGCATTTTTGTTTGTTTATAGGAAAAAGCATCGCTCACAGTCTAGTGGGGCTATACAAAACCGCTATGGAAACAAATTGCACTGTTGGAAACAAATTGCACCACTCCAAACTTCAAACTACACCACTAGAATCTGCAGGGCTATATAGCACCATTCACAGTCCAACGGGGCCATATAGAACCACTCACAGTCCAGCGGGGCTATACAGAACCACTCTAGAAACAAACTGCACCGCTAGAAACAAACTACACCATTGGAATCTCCAACGTCACTATATAGCACCACTTAGACTCCAAACAGAGTTGCCATCACAAACAAAACAACTTGAATTTCTTTCTTTTTCATGCAAACTTAAAATGGCCATATCTTGGTCAATTTTTTGGTCTTTTTTGAAGCTTTGTTTTTTGAAATGGGGTAGAATTTCATAAGCTATCCAATGGTGTAGGTTATTATCAATATTGATATAGTTAAAATTTTGAAATTTTTACTTAATGTCAAATCATAATGAAACTTGGTTAACTTTTAGGGTTTTAATGCTTAATCATCTATCTAACCATCATATCTTTTTGTTTCTTGATTTCATTTGACATTTGGAGATTGTGTTGTAGGTTTTGAAGGATAAGGGAGCATGGAAGTAAAAGAAAAAGCATTATCACATCATTGTAACAAATGTTTTTAAACACTTTGGGAAGAAATTATAATCCCTCTTCTAAGGATTTTCTATCTTTCAAGCTTTTAGAATCTACTAATTTTGTTTGGGCTTTAAAAAGAACTTTTGAATTCTTGTTACAAAAGGGCTTAAAAGGAACATTAGGATTCAAATCTACTAGAGTTTGTTTTCAGATTAAAAATTGAAAAAGGAAAATTGTCACACTTACTTTGGTGTTTTTAAAAAGAACTCCCAATTGCTTTGAAAGGTTAAAATGAGCATGTGCAACTTTGCTTTTGTGATTTCTTACTTAAACAAACATCATCAAAAAGGATGTATGTGCTTCTCTCATGCTTTACGACGATCTTGAGAATCAAAGGTATTTTTTATGATCTTAGGTTGAGACAAAGTAATCACCTCTACACTTCATTTTGGGAAATAAAATTGAACAAAGCTTGCGAGTGTGAGTTAGGTATATTGTGTGGGTTCTCCCTTTGTTTCTAAACAATGGTCGATCAAACTATGGATGTGCTTGCTCGCTATTGTTTACCTTTAGAGGGGCCTACCTAAGAGAGACATCTGAAAGGAGAAATTAAAGGTGACTCCAACCGGTTTTTCATTCAGGTTAGTATATAAATGGATGACTAAACTATCAAGTCCTCATGGTATGTAGGCCTTAGCCGTATAGTGTCTTTCAGAATGGGTTACTACCGTAAAAAGTATAAGTGCCCCTAGTAGGATTTATTAAAGCCTTTAGTGGCTTGTTGGATGCTCGCAAGGTCCCATGTCCCCGATGTCCCATCATTAAGAACGTTGTTTGTAGTATCCAACTAGCCCATCCAACGAGTTTATCAAAGTGGTGCATTGGAACTTAGATTCCAAGAAGTTACTTGCCATGTCTGATCTTGGTTAAAGTATAGAGGTTAAGACTTCATTCTTAACATACCTTTATACTCTTTCCTTGGTTGCATGTAAAATCATCTCTTCTACTACAAAGGGCATGAGGCAAGCCCACCAAGAAAAACATACCAATTGAGCTAGGATGTTATATTGTTTGTGAGTCAAAACACTTTTCTTGTTCGGAAACATTTGGAAACAAACACTTAACATCATCATCAAAATTTCAAACCCCTTAGTTAGAACAAATACCTTTGACAAAACCCAAGAACTATTGCTTACCCTGGGGATTATGTCCTTAGAGGTTTCTAATTAATTGGGTTTACATCTTAATTTTCTTCTACCAAGGTAAACATTAAGTAACCATTGCCTTGATTTCCTTGAATTCCACATAGCACTTTGTGGGATGAAAAGAAATTAGGACATTGGACATTTTCAAAATCTAATCAAGAAAGTGTTTGTGGTAAAATAAATTCACTAATCAAGATAAAATCAATTGAACCCCACACATGTTCTTGTGTATCTTTTGTCTTATGGTCTTTTGAGCAAACATTGATCTTTTGGTTTGAAGGGAAAATCATGTTCTTCAAAACCTTGGCCTTGTAAACAAGTCCTTAGGTTCATTTAGGATCAAAATCAAACACTTCACCCATCTCAAACATTTATCATCTCATCCCACAAGCAACTTTGTAGCTTTGGAAACATCATTATCTAGACTTGGGTACATCCTTAAAACAAATCAAAATCACCTTGTTTAAATAGGAGTATGGGAATGCATCCTTTCTCATACCTCTAGTTAAATTAGCACACCTTTGAATGAGTTCATGCTAAGATCACATCTAACATCTTAGGGTTTACAAGTACATTATCTAAATCCAATCAAACCAATCAAAATCAAACCCTAAGCCTAGCATTGATCCAAAGTTCCTACATGTTCAACACCCATATCATTCACCCCTTTCATCATTCATCTCATCATTAGTCCTAAACACCTTAGAGGTCAACAAGGTCAAAACACAAGAGGAACATGGAATATAAACTTTATCCATACATCATGAGTAATCCAAATCAATTGAACTTTCAAAGCCTTACAAGCGTATGTGCAGGATCATGATGGGCCAAAAAGTGGCGATATTATGGATATTTGTAGGGTGTGGCTGACTTTTTTTATACCCAAAATTGATGAAATGAAAAAGGTTTTTAAAGGAGATTCTCAGCTTTCCACCAATATAAATTATGCTTTACTTTGACTTTAATAAATAATTATTATTAATTTTCTATTTGAATTATGACTAAAGTCCCGTTTGATAGGCTGATTGAAAAACATCTATAGCTTTCAAACAGTATCACATTTTTTGAATCCAAAACATGCATCACATTCTATGTTTTTCATACTATAGGATTAAAAAAAAAAATGAATTTCATGAATTTTGACAAGTTAAGGTGGTTAGACATATGAGTTTTTATATATTTTAAAAAATTGTAATAAAAATTCATAATTAATTATTTACTTGGGAAAAATTACAAAAATATGCATCACATCGGGACATGAGTCCTCTACTTATATCTAAAATATTATAAAAAAATATTATCATTTTATTGTGGTTAGGGTGGTCGGACATACACCTACTTCTTATTTTTCCCTGAAATTTAAGTACTACTACATTGAAATTCCAAATTTTCACCAAATAGATTTTTTATTTTAAATAAACCTTTAGTTTAGAAACTACATTCAATTTTCTACAGATTCTATTCTTAGATATTTTTGAAATAATATAGATAACTTATTCAAATTTTTACATCAAGTTTCCTAACTCTAATTTTTCTAAATTTTTTGCCACTTAAGGGCCTATTTTTTCCATGATGATCTTGCACATACCTACAATGCCGATTGATTATCAAAACTCACACTTATACAATCCATACATGGGATCATTACCTTCTACAAATGTCAATGGTACAAAACATGTGAGTATGCCCAAATTAAAGTTTGGAAAACCTTTCCCAATGGTAGATTTAAATCCAAGCCCAAACCTACAAATCTATCAACCGAACAATCAATGCATGAGCCTTCAAACAGACAACATCATCCCATCAAATCCCTACATACCAAATGAGAATGTACCAACCACAACTTTACCAAACATGAACATTTTGAATCCAAACTTGGTAAACTTTGGGATGGATATGTTTGCAAATCATATAAATTTTGTTCAAATTCCAAACAAGATGTTAATGACTCCATGTATTAGTCCAAGTCAAGGTAACACCATGCAAAACCAAAGTTACCTAAATCAAGGCAATGTGATTCCCAACTTCAACAATGTTCAATTTCAACCTATCATGCCAAATATAAACATCATTCCAAATCATAACATTATCCAAAATCAATTTGTCCATGATCCCATTCAAAAACCACAAGTATGCATCCCAAATCTACTTGAACAAAAACCAAATCATCTATATCAAGGGAGTCAAGATTGAAGTCAAGATCAAGTTTGGCGAGATCAAATTGCTACACTTACCAAAATAGTTGATTCATTGCGCCAAGAGACATCTCCACCACCATTACCCATATCAACATCATTCCTTGGTTTGGGGCTTCCCCCTTTACCTAGCACCAATCACTCCATCCAAGTAAATCCACCTAACACCAATCAAGCCATCACATCAAATCCTTTGAATATACAATTGACATCACACCAACAGATGGTATCTAATCAAATGACAACATCAATCCTGAAAAATCAAAATATGGTCTCCCAAGGACCTATCACCTAGGTCATTTCGACCATTCCTATCACCTCGATCACTCCAACCACCCCTATCACACCCATCATATCTCAAACCCTCACGATCACTCCAGACGTATCTCAACAACTTGTCACTACATCCAACATGATTCCAAATCCACCAGCACTCATCCAAAACATCCCCCTGACCATCAATCAAGGCATCATACCAAATCCTCCCCCCTTGCCATCGATATCACAACAGATGGAAACCATCCCCATAGCACAAGCAACCAACACATCATCTATCATCCCTCAAAATATGGTTTCTCAAGGACTAACCATATCGATCACACCATCCACCACTCAAATCCCAATCATCAATATGACAACACCTCTTATCACCACAAAAAACACTATTCCAAAACCACCTCCGCCACCACCACCACCCAAACCAAACACATCAAACCTATACAACATTGCATTGCAAGCTACTCAGCTGGTTGCTTATCAAAAGGCACTCCAACAAAACCAAAACTGACAAGCTGCACAACTAGTTGCTCAGTAAGCTACACAAGCTGCTCAAGTTTCCCAAGCCACACTACAAGCACAACAAGTGTAAGGAAAGCTAGATGTGGAAACAACTCTCCTAAACGTCAAAACCTCAGGGAAGAATGCATATATACTTTTAATTTTTCAATTATAGTTCAATTAAGATGCACTTTGAAATAAATATCAGAAGTAGAGAATTAGAAAAATACAGATGAACACCAGATATATTTGGGAAAACCCTTACTGGAGAAAAACCCACCACACCATGAGAAATCACTTTGTATTACAGTAATAGAGATTACATACAAATGTCAGACTTATCTTTCTGATGTCATATTACAACAACTTTCACAATGATCAATCTTTGTATAGGAACCTTCAAGTTATAGTCTACACATAATATAATTCACTTTGATTCAATTCGAACTATTCACACATCTATTGATCGAACCAACCATCGAACCATCAAGCATCTACAACTACAAACTATATTCATGTTGTTCCATGTCTATCGAGCTTCCTCACAGAACCACCACAATGAACTATCTTCCAACTATTCAGATTCAGCTTCTCCTATTGGTCCACAAGACACCACATAGGAAAGTCTCACTCAGTCAAATAGCTTCAATCTATGTTGGCATATCAGTGAGACACTGATCATGTCTCCTCGATGCCACACATAGCTTAGCACCCAATATCACCAAGAGTTTCCCATCGACAAGAGGTTCCACTGAGCTTACAACCATTGTGTTGACTTTAGCATTTCTATCGGCAAGACTTATCACTCACCAAGAGGTTACATCGAGACTTCTTAGGTTACACCGAAGCATCCAATTAGTCGGCAAGACATTCTGCTATCGCCAAGACATCACAGTGAATACATCATGTTATTCCAAAGTGTATCCACCAGTTGGCAAGACTCATCGCTTTCACCAACACCTTATACCGAGGTCCTAAGACATACTGAGCCATTACCATTTCCATTGGCATCCATCTATCACTAAGACATTCAACTGTTTCCAAGAGGTTTCACCAAGATCTCTTAAGTTACTTTGGAGCCATACTACTATTGGCAAGACATAACTTTTGCTAAGACATTACTCTGAATGCTCACAAGTCATACCGAGCACCAAATGACAGTTGGCAAGACTTCCATATTGGTAAGACTTCTTACCGAATACCCTAGACTCCCCCCGAAGACTTCAACAAAACACATTGTCGGCGAGACAACTATATCGCTAAGAGCTCATAGCGAACATCCAAGACTCTCCCCGCTATCCGATTGAATGGCCTATTGGCCAAAGGTCTCCATGAGTGGTGAGAGGTTATCCTGAATGAAATGTCACAACGATAGACTCCAACATGTAACATATTGTCAGTGACACATATTACTCGATAAGACTTCTCACCGAGCCACCAAAGGTTATCCCGATGACTCCAATGTATAAGCATTTGGTGAGACTCCTGCAAGGTCACAGCGCCCTGTACAAATCATAATGTATCAAAGATTCTAGTCGGCCAAACATGATAGATGTCATACAGAATTTTCTCCAGTAGAGGTTACAGCCTGTGCTGATTGAGGCATATATTTCCAACAACAAGCACAAGCCCAGGCTCAAGTGCAAGCACAAGCTCAAGCCCAATACCAAGCCCAACAAGCAAATGTTGTTCAAAATCCCAACAAAATGTTAATGACTCCATGTATTAATCCAAGTCAATGATCACATAATCAAGACCTATCCATCAACAAACACATGGAAGATGTTTCAACTTCATTTGATAACCAACTCAACATACATCAAGAGCCACATTTTAATGATCTATTTCAAGAAGTGTTAGAATTATTTGATTCTATTAACATAATGCACGATCCATTGGCCAATGATCATGCTGAAAATGTCTCTACATCACCTTATGAGGTAGAGGACATATCTCAAAAAATTATTCCAAAGCATGATCAAAATCTTTCACCAAAGTCTAGCAATGGTCCTTTCCAAGACATTTTGACCCCCTTTGACGTCATGGTTATAGATACTAAAGGAATCCTCAACTTGACACTTGATCCAAGTCCACTCAAAGATCAAGAATCACTTACCATGCCTAATGATGATGTCCAAGAACCCTTTGTAAGCAATCCGTCCTTTGAAACTGACCCATGTCAAGAAATTGATCCAAAGCATGTCGAAAGTAATTCCAAAATCATTCAAGATCAAGAATTCATATCTCCAAGATACTACAATGATCTAATGGACACTCTCCTATCTATACAAGATGTCATAAATAATGATCATATCCATATAACACATACTCCATCTACCCATGAGATGCTTTCTTTGGATGGACACATAGATGATCTTCATTAAGAATAGGATTCCTTTACTCCTGACATTATTACACAAAAAGAGCAGGTTATCAATTCCTACAGTCAAATAGAGTTGTCAACATCAAGATCAAATATATCCCAAATTTAGACTGAGGACTTCATGTATGAGTATATCCAACATTATCCACTCAAGGAAACAAGTTAGATAGAACAGTATAATTTAGAGTTAGCAAAGTGGGAAATTGAAACATCGTCATCTTCAATGGTCATTTATCAAAGCATGTTTGCTGAACAAGACATCTCAAAACAAGCAGAATCAAAGAATGAAGGTACTACTACCACCATACTGGGGGAAACTTTATCTAGTACAAGCATCAACATAGGGAGCATTAAGAATCTTTCTGATGAAACTGATGCCAATACTACAACCATCCATGTCATGAATCTTCATCCACTCATCACCCCATCCATGAATTGGGACCAACGTCAAAAGAAATATTTGAATCAAAGCACAAAAAACATTACCAAATCAAAAGAAGATAAGAAGCATATTGGACAAATCAAATACATATGGATACCAAAAAATACAAAGAAAGACGATCCCTATCAAACTCCATCAGTCAAAGAAACTATGGGGAAAAATAAAAAAGGGGAAAGTATCCATCAAAGATGTCCACAAAAGAAAAAGCAAGGTTTTCAATCAACGTACAAAGTGTATCAAATAGTTGGTCCTAATTCCACACACACTTTCATATCCACCCATCATTGCTCATCTTCCCAAGTTTGGAGAGTCAAAGATTCCAAGCTTTCAACCAATCCATCTTTTATCCCTAAACACACTCCATCCATGCCTCTGTGCATGATATCCAATTCTCAAATTGACCATGTATTGGCAATGACCGTTCATCATAAGGATTCTAAAGGCACTCTATCACGATGTGTGCACAAAGACAAAGTTAACCCTGGTATCAATAAAGCAGATCAAGAATCCCAAAAGTTGCATTCAAGTGCACGTATCTTAGCAAAGCAATTTCTTCAAGTAGGCTATCGATGGCACATCATGATAGAAGCATCTACATCAATAGCACTAGGTGGTTCAACATGAGCTTAAAATCTTTCAAAAAAATCAAAAAATCAAAAAATATGAAAATCCAAAAAAATTAGAAAAAGGGATTAAAAATAGTAGAAAAATAAAATTGTCCTCTAGTGAAAACCGCATGGCCGACGCTTTGGGAAAGACCATGATGAAAACCTGGAAAACAAGAATCATGTGTAGAATTGAGCATCTATGTGTGCTAGTTCAAGTGAAAGCATCTCATCCCATCCATAATAAATCTAGCATTCCATCCATCTCTGCCATAATAAATCCATTCTTCCATGAACCATTTATCTAATCCATTTTCATCCATCTGCATACATAGTCCAAGTTATTTTGATCTTGATAAAAGTTTGGTGCACACTTTACACTTGCTTATGGTAGACATCTTGAAATGGGTCATTTTCATTGATCCTATCCTATCCAACATTATCTGAGCCTTGAGGCACTATCCAAATGAGCATCCCTTGTTCAAACACCTTATTTTAGCATAAGATAATCCATATCCATCCATCCATACACCTATTTGAGCATCCATCCATGACATTTCAAACATTGCTAAACATTGGGGGTAGATATTTAGATCTCGCTTTAGGAATAAATCTTGATCTATATCCTCCAACTTATATGGTGCTTTGAACATTGGCAAACATGAAATAAAATTGGTCCACCACTTGTGAGCCAAAAATCCAAATTACTAGCCCATGGCATATTTTTACAAGAAGATGTTCCTTATCAAGTGTTATCTTCAATTGAAAATCAATCCAAACAATCACTATCAGTCACATCTAATTTGCATGTCAAACGTCACATCAAATCATTCAAATAAATTTTGTTCCAAACCAAGCTTCAAAATCTTGATCAATCAAACCCAATCAATCCATTATCATCTCAATCCTTGTGTTTCTTAACACTATTCTTGCATTGTTTTCCATCCTCAACAATGTTATCATCATCAATCCTAATCAATCAAATCCTTACATTGTTGTGCATCCTCAACAATGTTATCATTATCATCAATCCATCGATTCGATCAGTCAACCTTAGCTTGGTCTTCAATAAAATCCAAAAGAGAGAATTGATATCATCACACATCCATATCCAAATCATCAAAATCATGCGAAAAATCCAAAAACATTTGAAAAACCAAGAAAATTCAAAAACATTCAAAACATGCAAAAAATCTAAAAACATTCATAAAAGCTAGAAAAAGTCAAAAACATGGAATCTAAACTACGTCGTCTCTGAGCTTAAACGTAGGCAAGGCTAATCTTTGATCAAACCCCAGACATAAAAATCCAAAATAATTCCAAAAAAAAACACACAAAATAAAAAAAATTAATAAAATCTCATAAAAACCCAAAACATTCAAAAAATCAAAAATCAAAACATTTGTAAAATCTTGAAAATACCAAAAATAGCCTCAAAACATTTTCAAAATACCAAAAACATTGAAATACTCTAGAAAATACAAAACCATCCATCCCATCTCACTTTCACCCGCAATAATCAATCATCCATAATAAATCAATCATCACACTCACCCTTTGGCAAAACAAATAGAAACAACCACAACAATCAGCAAGAAGAAAACTTCAAACACAAAATCAAAATCGAAACAACAAACTTTTAAATTCAAAATCAAAATCCTAATCATTTTCAAACATGTCAGACAACCTTATATCAACATCCTATCAATCAACTTATCAACCCATCATTATCCTATACAATGCATGTCCTAGGATATATTGTTCTGACAATGGGCATCATTTTGGAAATCACTTTGGATACTTATCCTAAACAAAACACACCGTTTTGGCTGTAGGTATGAAGAACATTGACTTGTTTGTTTACTTGATCTTTTCTTTTGATTTATTTTATTGTGCTCATTCCAATGACCCCTTGATGATGTCTAATCAAAATGATTTAGAGAGAAAGGAATGGGGCAATGATCATTATCTGTTGTTTGTTGTGCTTGTTGGACGTTCTTGTAATATAACCTTGATGAATACCTGCTTTGTTAGGTGTGTATAGGTGTTTTGGGCAGCTTGTTGACTATTTCATTGATGGGTTATACCTTTCTGTGTTTTGGTCCAAGATGTTTGAAACTTCAGAAGTGCATCCTAGCAAGGTTTCCATATGTCAAGTGTGTAAAAGAATACTCCTATCTATTTTTTGAGTCAAAGTCCATCACACTAGGTACAACGCCATCCTAGTTTTTTATACCTTGATGCATCGTATTTATGTGTGTTATCAAACAATAAGATAATTAGCCCTTTGAAAATCCCAACTCCTCGGCAAGTAATCATCATCATAATCATCATCATAATCTCATGTCTTGATGGAATCTCTTGTTTTCTTCTATCTATTCCTTTCTTTCTAATAGGGTACCGTGATAGTTAATCATAAATCATCACTAATGCATCCATCCTGCATCCACAAACCATATGCATATCATATCATATCATATCATATAAGAAACATTGATAATCTTGCATGCATTGCATTTCATCATTGCATAATATAGATTGGTTATTCTAAACATGTCATAATCCATACATTTATCATCCACTACATAATCATAAAAGCATCATCATATCATATCAAGTGCATCCATATCATCCATGCATTATCATATCATCCATTACATATAAACATCATAATCATCTCATGTATATCATCAATAATGTAATTGTCATGGTACAAATCAGGATCAAGTGTGTGTAATATATCAAAATAGGCATGAGGCTACCCATGGCTAATGACTGTCTACATCATCAAATATGTCTACATCAAATATTTGTGTTGAACTGATCTATAACCTCTTTTTTGAGAGATCAACCCTCAAATCAAACCTCTTCGCCCTCTCTCAAGGAGGCAATATACTAGCGTAATTCTTCATTCGTTGGGGCAGCAGTCCAGAGCATCCAAAAAAATCAAAGAATTTTTGAATTTTGATCAAGACAGTTTATTCTTTGAACCAATGCAACAAGTGCATCGCTTCAAAGAGGGGCAAAATGTAGACATGAAAAATATACAGATTGATATCACACACTCGATCTTGATATACTAACATCATTTCATCCTGAATTATCCGTATGTTTAACCATTTAATCAAATAGCCTTATTGATTAAAGTCATCATTATTCTCCTTTTAATTAAATAAATCCCTCGATTTCATTAAATCATTGTCTCTATGTAATTAGCTAGGTCATTTCATCTTCCTATCTTTATTTAATTAAATAATCCATATTATTTGATTAAATCTCTAAAGTTCATCTAATTAAATTAAATAAATCAAAAGTATTTATTTAACTAAGTCTAAATCATTCTCTTCTCATTTTGAGTTATTTAAATCCTAAAATCTAAGTCAAAATGGTCAAATCAACTAACATCATTTAAATTAATCAAATCATGATTAATGCTAATAGTAATCACTCAAATCCTCTAGATTTTGCAACTTACACATGAAAATCAATTTAATTGATTTATAAATCATCTATTTTCATTCAAAGAAGGCATCAAAGATGGAATATTCCTCAAATTTGAAATCTCTCCCCAAAAGGACTTGTCCCTTCCAACAAAGCATTTAAAATCTCTTACATGTCCTTTTCCTTGAGCCACGTGGCATTCAATGCATTCTTTCTTCCCTCTTGCATGTCATTTCAACAATTTAAAAATTCAAACGTATGCATTTATTGGCACAATCATAAAAACTTGCACATCCTCCATCCACTCACAAGTTGACAAGTGGCACTTTGTCATTGGCTCATTCTTAGTCCCACATTGCTCTATTTTGGGCATGTTTTCAACTTGTCAATCTATAAATGAGAGGTTAATTTCTTCATTTTGGCATTCACAATTTGAGTAAACTATGTTTCCACAATCCATGATGCTAGTATGTAAGATTTTTGGAAAAAACTGTGTGATTTTTTTATATCATCAACTTTTCGGATCATACTCCATGATCCATCATCAGGATGATTAGAGTAGAGTGAGAATGAAAGAGATCAAACAGACTTGGATATAAAGGAGAGGGAAGAGGGGTTTGGGAAGGTTGAGAGGCATGCTCCCCACAAAAACATGACATAAATATAATTATATATATAAGAAAACAAAACCTAAGTCTATATCTGAGTTATATATGAAAGGATAATGAGAAAGATAAGGAAGAAGCAAAACAAATATAAATATAAGAAATTAAAGGCCGAATGAAAATAAATAAATAAATAAGAATTAAAAATTATTGAAAAGTAAATAAACAAGGTACCATTATAATAATGGATGAAAGGAAACAATTGACCACTAGAAACAATAGAAAATTGTAAAGGAGAAATAAAAGAGAAAAGACTGAAAAAGAATAGCTCAAAAAATATCAAAGAGTAAAGGAATCAAGTAGACAACGAAAGAAATCAAAAAATGAAAAATGAATGAAACAAAAAACAATCACATGAGAAAGAACTAAATGGAAAAACTCAAAAACTATAAAAACCGTTTTTGAGTTAACAAGAGCAATCAATTGATGAAAAATAAATTCACAAAAGTAATCTTGTTAATGATGAAAGATAAATTAACAAAAGCAATCAAAAGATGAAAATTAAATTAACAAAAACAATCAAATGATGAAAAATAAATTACCAAGAGAGAACGAAACAAAGCGAAAGTAAAAAGGAAAATGAAAGTAAAGAGAAAATGATAAAATGGAATAGATGAGAAATAAATAAAATTAAATAATAAATAACAATTAAAGATCAATAAAAGAGCAATTAAAGAGCAATTAATAAGCAAATAAGGAGCAATGAATTGATAAAATAGAATAGAGGAGAAGTAAAAAGAATTAGATGATAAATAATAAATAAAGAAGAAAAATGAAAAGAAATAGATAATAAATAAATAATAGAATAGAGAAGTAAATAGAAATAGATAATAAATAATAATTAAAGATGAAAAGTAAATAGAAATAGATAATAAATAAATAATAGAAAAGAAGAGAAGTAAATAGAGAAAGATAATAAATAATAATTAAAGATGAAAATTAAATTAACAAAACCAATCAAAAGATGAAAATAAATTATCAAGAGAAAACAAACCAAAGTGAAAGTAAAAAGGAGAATGATAATAAAGAGTAGATGAGAAGTAAATTAAAGTAATAATAGATGAGAAGTAAATAGAATAAAATAGAAAAATAGAAACAACCAAAGTAAATAGAAACAACAAAAGTAAATAAAAAGTAAATAAAAGTAAGTGGAAGTAAATAATAGAAGCAACAAAAGTAAATAAAAGTAATAATATATGAAAAGGAAATAGAATGAAATAGAAAATAAGAAGCAACAAAAAGAAAGTGAAAAAGGAATTGGTAAAATAGAATAGAAGAGAAATAAAAAGAAATAGATGATAGATAATAATTAAAGATGAAAAGTAAATAGAAATAGATAATAAATAAATAATAGAATAGATGAGAAGTAAATAGAAGTAGATAATAATTAATAATTATAGATGAAAAGTAAATATAAAATAGATAATAAATAGAATAGAATAGATGAGAAGTAAGTAGAAAAAAGATAATAAATAATAATTAAAGATGAAGCAATCAAAAGATGAAAATTAAATTGACAAAAAAAAAAATCAAAAAAAGTGAAAAATAAATTACCAAGAGAAAATGAAACAAAGTGAAAGTAAAAAGGAAATTGAAAAAAGAGAAGACGAGAAGTAAATGAAAAATTATAATAATAAATAATAATAAAAGAGCAATACAACAAGAAAACACATATAAATAAAGGTATATATATAAAAAACACCAAGCCATAAATATGTCTATATAAGGGAGCGAAATTAAGAGACAAGAAAAGAAAACAGAAGGAACCAACAAAGAGAGAGGAAAACAAGTGGGGGGAGAGGAAAGAAGGAAGGACAAGCAAGGAGAGGAGGGGACGGGGGGGCGGGAGAGGAGAGGAGAGACGGGGTGAGGGAACGGAAGCGTAAGCGGGGATCAAGAAGGATTTGGGGGGATGACATTGATGCTATTTAATAGGGGTTTCCAGGAGAAACTTAGAACCCAACCTCCATCCCGGTTGAGGTTGGAAGGGTGGTTGTGGATTTCAATGGCCTCTTTAAGTTTTCTCTTAAAGAAGTTATCTTTTGTGAATAGGATTTTGGTGTTTTCTAAAGCAATGTGATGCTTCGTCTTAGCGGAGTGTTCAGCTAGAGCGGATTTAGAGATTCAGTCGTGCCTTAGGTCGGCACAATGTTCTTTGATTCTTGTGTTGAAGGAACGACCTGTTTCCCCAATGTAGGGGATGCCACATGAACACATCACTTTATAGACACCTGATTTGAGGAAATGGTCTAGGGGGTCTTTGGAGGAAGGGATGTGATTTCTTACAGTGCAAAAAGGTTTGAAAGTGCAATTGATACCCTTTTTGAGAAGGATTTTGGCAATTTTGTTGGAGATGCCCTCAACATAGGGGAGGGTTGCCAGAGGAAAGGAAGGAGGGGGAGTGGGGATGGGCTTGAGGGTGAGCCTAGCCTTGGCTTGGTTGATTGCCCTATTGATCTGCTTCTTTTTGTATCCATTCAAGGAGAAGACATGGGTAAGGTGGGCCAATTCTTGGTCAAGGTGATCTTTATCACAAATTAAGAGAGCTCTATTAACCAAGGTTTTGAGGACCCCTGCTTTTTGGCTAGGATGATGGTGAAAAGAAGAGTGAAGATAAAGGTTAGTGTGGGTGGATTTTCGAAATATGGACTGAGATAACGAACCATCTGCATTCTTGAAGAGAAGAACGTCTAAGAAAGGCAGTTGGTTGTCAGTTTCAATTTCCTTGGTGAAAGAGATGTGAGGAGATAAGTTGTTTAAGTGGGAATGGAATTCTTCAAGCTTCTCCTGACCATGGGACCAACATATATTGGTGGCATTTACATAACGTTTCCACCATTTAAGTTTGAAGGGAAACGAATGGAGAGCGACATCTTCAAAGTGCTCCATGTAGAGGTTGGCCACGATGGGAGAAAGAGGAGAGCCCATGGCAACTCCATCCACTTGTTCATAAATGACACCTTGGAAGGAAAAGAAAGTGGATCTGAGACATAACTCAACTAAGGAGGCAATTTCAAGGCTTGTCTTTTGTTTCACCAAATAGATTTTTTTTATTTTAAATAAACCTTTAGTTTAGAAACTACATTCAATTTTCTACAGATTCTATTCTTAGATATTTTTGAAATAATATAGATAACTTATTCAAATTTTTACATCAAGTTTCCTAACTCTAATTTTTCTAAATTTTTTGCCACTTAAGGGCCTATTTTTTCCATGATGATCTTGCACATACCTACAATGCCAATTGATTATCAAAACTCACACTTATACAATCCATACATGGGATCATTACCTTCTACAAATGTCAATGGTACAAAACATGTGAGTATGCCCAAAAGGAAACATAGGGGTTTCCTTTTCATCTCCTTTTTACGATGGGAGAAAGAGGAGAGCCCATGGAAACTCCATCCACTTGTTCATAAATGACACCTTGGAAGGAAAAGAAAGTGGATCTGAGACATAACTCAACTAAGGAGGCAATTTCAAGGCTTGTCTTTTGTTTGATAAGCATTTATTTATTATCTATTTTATATTTACTTTTCATCTATTCCATTTTATCATTTTCTCTTGGTAATTTATTTTCATCATTTGATTGGTTTTGTTAATTTAATTTTCATCTTTAATTATTATTTATTATCTTTCTCTATTTACTTCTTTTCTTTTCTATTATTTATTTATTATCTTTTCTATTTACTTTTCATCTATTTCTATTTACTTTTCATCTATTCTATTTATTTATTATCTATTTTATATGTACTTTTCATCTATAATTATTATTTATTATCTACTTCTATTTACTTCTCATCTATTCTATTATTTATTTATTATCTATTTCTATTTACTTTTCATCTTTAATTATTATCTATCATCTATTTCTTTTTATTTCTCTTCTATTCTATTTTACCAATTCCTTTTTCACTTTATTTTTGTTGCTTCTTATTTTCTATTTCATTCTATTTCCTTTTCATCTATTATTACTTTTATTTACTTTTGTTGCTTCTATTATTTACTTCCACTTACTTTTATTTACTTTTTATTTACTTTTGTTGTTTCTATTTACTTTGGTTGTTTCTATTTTTCTATTTTATTCTATTTACTTCTCATCTATTATTACTTTAATTTACTTCTCATCTACTCTTTATTATCAATCTCTTTTTTACTTTCACTTTGGTTTGTTTTCTCTTGGTAATTTATTTTCATCTTTTGATTGGTTTTGTTAATTTAATTTTCATCTTTAATTATTATTTATTATCTTTCTCTATTTACTTCTCTTCTTTTCTATTATTTATTTATTATCTATTTCTATTTACTTTTCATCTTTAATTATTATTTATTATCTATTTCTATTTACTTCTCTATTCTATTATTTATTTATTATCTATTTCTTTTCATTTTTCTTCTTTATTTATTATTTATCATCTAATTCTTTTTACTTCTCCTCTATTCTATTTTATCAATTCATTGCTCCTTATTTGCTTATTAATTGCTCTTTAATTGCTCTTTTATTGATCTTTAATTGTTATTTATTATTTAATTTTATTTATTTCTCATCTATTCCATTTTATCATTTTCTCTTTACTTTCATTTTCCTTTTTACTTTCGCTTTGTTTCGTTCTCTCTTGGTAATTTATTTTTCATCATTTGATTGTTTTTGTTAATTTAATTTTCATCTTTTGATTGCTTTTGTTAATTTATCTTTCATCATTAACAAGATTACTTTTGTGAATTTATTTTTCATCAATTGATTGCTCTTGTTAACTCAAAAACGGTTTTTATAGTTTTTGAGTTTTTCCATTTAGTTCTTTCTCATGTGATTGTTTTTTGTTTCATTCATTTTTCATTTTTTGATTTCTTTCGTTGTCTACTTGATTCCTTTACTCTTTGATATTTTTTGAGCTATTCTTTTTCAGTCTTTTCTCTTTTATTTCTCCTTTACAATTTTCTATTGTTTCTAGTGGTCAATTGTTTCCTTTCATCCATTATTATAATGGTACCTTGTTTATTTACTTTTCAATAATTTTTAATTCTTATTTATTTATTTATTTTCGTTCGGCCTTTAATTTCTTATATTTATATTTGTTTTGCTTCTTCCTTATCTTTCTCATTATCCTTTCATATATAACTCAGATATATACTTAGGTTTTGTTTTCTTATATATATAATTATATTTATGTCATGTTTTTGTGGGGAGGGTGCCCCTCAACCTTCCCAAACCCCTCTTTCCTCTCCTTTATATCCAAGTCTGTTTTCTCTCTTTCATTCTCACTCTACTGCTAATCATCTTGATGATGGATCATGGAGTATGATCCGAAACGTTGATGATATAAAAAAATCACACAGTTTTTTCCAAAAATCTTACATACTAAACTTACTATGCTCAAATCTTTAGCAAATTCCATACATTATCATTGAATCTTAGCTAGGTTATGCAGATTTTTTCATTGGAGCACTCATCAAGCATCAACAAAGTGGATTATTCATCAACATTCATCAAGCTTGCATCATAGGAATTGGGAAAGGGCCAATTTTCACATCAAATTGGCACCAATTCCCCCATGGGATCATAAGTTTTCTAGTTTAATTAGGATTCAATCTCTTTTATTGTTATCTTATTGTATTCTTCATTGTTTTTCCTAGTTCAAACTTTGTAAATGGATTCCATGGGGAATCCTTTTTCTTACTTGTATTTCACCATCTAATGTGTTTGTTCTTTTTTTTTCGCAGGTATTGGATTGGGGTTCATACAACTTGAATTGCTTGCTTGAATCAAAACCCTACATCAAAAATGTTAGCTCAAAAACACACATGATGCAAGAATATCCTTGATATGATGCTTGAATCTTGATGATGGATCCAAATGCTTGATGAATTTTTCTTGATCTCATGAACTTTCCATAGGAATGAATACTTGAATGCTTTGATGTTAAGATATGAGGAATGAATGAAAGGAACCTTGCATTTATACTTATCTATGCTTAATATCCCAAAATTACACCACACTAAGCCGACATATGAATTCACTAATTAAAGGAGGCTAAATCCCACCAAGATTTTAAATTAAATCTTGAAAATACCCTAAGTGGGACTAAGATGCCCTAGGTGGCATCTTAGTCCTGAGGCATGAAACTCGAGGCATAGAATCCAAAAATGGGCCACTTTAAGGGACATTTGAAATCAAGGTCCCAAGACCTTTGGAGGATAAAGATGCTCTAGGTGGTGTCTTAGTCCTGACCCAAAAATTAGGGACACATAGCTAGAATCATTAAATTATCATTTATCCATTGATGTAACTTTGTTGGGATTAGCCAAGAAAGATATAATTTATTAGGCTTGCGGATGAAAAATGGGACCAATTAAGACATAAATAAGGATAAACAAAGCAATGCAGACCCAACAAGTGTGAAAATGCAAGGGTATGCATTTTACTACACTACATTTAGCGCCCACTTTAGTGAGAGGATTAATTTTCCTGAAACTCAAACTAAAGTAGCTAACCACGCAATCAAGAAGGGTTCAAATGTAAAAATTCTAGTAAGATAGGATGATAATGACCAAGAGAGTGGCCAAGCCCCTAGGATCAAAATCCTATGGAAAACTAAGATAGGCACAAAGGAACACACATGTGGATGATATATGAAGTCATAACCAAATCTCAAGCATACACCATCAAAGATGGAGAAAGAAAAAGGAAAAAGAAAAATGAAACAAATCAAGCTTTGACTGGTCATCCAATGCACTGTGACTAGGTCTAGGCTATTTGTACAAGAGAGGTTTACAAGTGGAATGTGTTTTCCACTACGCAAACAAAATGCATGCTCATAAGGGCTAATAAAGCTAGGTGTCCACTAGGTGACCCACAAAAGGTCCATATCAAAGTCGTACCCCCTGACTATGATAAGGAAAAAAGGAAAAATGAATTCTCACAAGGGCTAGTGAAGCTAGTTGTTCATTAGGTGAGCCCCCAAGGACCATATCAAATCCATACCTCCATGACTTTAATAAGGTAAAAAAAGGAAATTAATGCATGCTTACAAGGACTAGTGAAGCTAGTTGTCCTCTAGGTGAGCTCCAAGGGACCGTATCAAAGCCATACCTCCATGACTTTAATAAGGTACAAAAAGGAAAAATGCAACAACAAAGATGGATGTTTGAAGGGGTTTTTTTTAGTTCATGTTCAAGTTCTTAATCTTAGGGGACATTGTTCCTAATGTCTCCAAGAGAGGACCAATCAAAGGATAAAGAATTCACAACTTAGGGAATGCAGTGTGTCACAACACCACTAAAAGGAATGCAATATGCTAAGATAGATCATGCTCTTGAAGGATATTACTCCCAATGTCACCACAAAGAGAAAAACACATTGCATGAAGTAAGAGAATCACATCAAGGAACATGGAAACAAACGCTAAATGAAATCATGCCAAAATAATTCCAATGTATGCCCCCACTTTAAAGAAATTTACTAACACCATGTTGTGAAAATTACTTTAAAGTATCTAAAAATTAAAAGGGAAAAGAGGGTTGGCACCCAAAAACACATAAGGGATCTATGGATTCAAGGTAGTATATTTCTTTGTTGCAATGATATTAGAGAGCTCAGAACTGTCATCATTCCCCAAATACACATAGAACTGGAAGAATGACTCAAAGATAATGAAAACAAAATGAAAAACCTTTTGACTCAACATGGAAGATACATAGGGTGTCTTGATGCCTTACTTCATCCCCAAAAGGAAAACACAAGACCAAAAATGCAAATGAAAAGAAAAGATAATGAAAAATATTTTGGATCAACATGGAAGAGACATAGGGTTTCTCGACGCCTTGTGTCATCTCCAAAAGGAAAACACAAGATAAAAATGCAAAATCTTATGACATATTGAAGAATGAAGGTATAAATAGAAGAATGCACATAGAGAGGAAACATCAAAAAACATAGGGGATCACATTACACACATGCAATCAACCAAAAGAAGAAAAAGGAAAGCAAAAAGACTACTAGAGAACATGTGATTCAACCATCCAATAGGTCATCTGCATCCCGGACTTGTTTAGTATATGTGGAATGCAGATCACTAGCAGGAGGGACAATAACAAGTGTTGTACTAGGAGAATCACCAATTTCAACATTTGGTGCATCACTCGATTTAGGAGGATAATCACAGTTGTTATTGTCTAATCTCATAGAAGAGGAAAACAACAAATTAAACTCATTATGCACTTTCTCATCAATTTTAGTGGTTGTTTCATCATCATCCAAGTTAACCACAAAAGGAGGACAAATGATAATATACATAGAATGTTTTGGTCCTTGTTGTGTTGGAGACATAGGATCTATTTGTTCAAGTAAGGGACGAGGCTCATTGTTTCATGCTTCTGTCAAATTTTTATTTTTATTTTCTATGTTGTTCTCTTTGTTCATTTTTCATTCAATAGCATGACATTTACGCCTACACACTCTAGCATTTCAGTTTCTTTTATTATGGTTTTTCAAGTTGCATTTGTGTAGGAGTGGGTTTGTCAACCATAGGTTCATTTTCTTCTTGTGAGGGAAGAATGGAAGAAACCATGGAAGGTTTCTCAACCACTTTCTATTTGGATTTATAAATTTGTTTAGAAGGCATATTAGGACTTGTTTCGTTCTCTCTTAGCCTTTTGTAGGAAATAGGCATGGGGTTTTTAATGGATGGGTCTTGGTTTGTCGGAAGGGCTTTAAGCTCAATATTGTTTTCTTCAAGGGGCAGAGGTTCAATTATAGTTGGAGGAAAATTCTCAAGAGATAACTTGGCTATGCATTTTTCTTTGAAATTTTGGTAAGATAGGAAAAGGAAGTACTCTCGGGGTCTTATAGGTTCCATGGGCTCAGGCCAAAAATAATCTAAGGAAAAATTTCCATGGGAAGATGGAGGGCTAAAGCCACTATGGTTCATAGTGAATATTTCATTGATGACTGGAAAATTTAAGTGCTTATGGACAATGGATGGGACCACACTCATGGAGAAAACCCATTTGTAGCCTAACTTCACATGAAATTGATCTGAATTAGAGATGATAGAGAATGATATATTTGATTTCTTCGGTCCTACTTGTAAAGGGAGTGTGATTGAGCCCATCATAACATGAGAAAAAAAATCATGCATTTTAATCCATGCTTTCAATTTATCATATCTATCTTGAGTAAGTTCATGCACATATAAGAGTTCCTTTGTGATCACATTCTCTCTAGAGATGGGATCAATTAAAATCCCAAGAGTGTTCTTGTTATTGATTTTTTCAGCTATGTAAAGAGGACCATCAGGTGTATGGTTGATTGTTCTTCTGAAGAGAAAGTAATGTCAATAGGTATTATGGTTTGTTGTTTATGAGGCTTGATGTCAATCAATCTTATCATTGTACTAATAGGAATTTGGCCATTAGTATCCATAGGACTTTTTTCATCATCATCTATAGGATTTTGTTTGTTATTGTTCATGTTCTCATCATTCATGTCAATGCTCATCACATCGGGCTTACTTTCACTAGCCTTAACAAATGAAATATTATGGTTGGGCATGGGATTGGTAAAGATTAGCAAGTTTTAGTTGGTAGGAGATATAGATTTATTACCTTTTCATTCACACTGCCAATTTGAATATGATTAGAATCAATGAGGTCTTGCACAAGATGTTTAAGATGCTTGAAATTTTTTGTATCATGTCCTTTATGTTGGTGATAAGCACAATAGGAATTGTGTCTAAAGCTCAAATGTAATGGATTGCTAAGGTCAAGAGGTCAAATAAGAGATAAAGTAAGCATGTTTTTTTTTTTTTGATAGCTGAGTCATGATGTTTTGAAGTACGTTGGCTAAAGGTGTGAATTGTCTTTGTGGATCCCCAAAGATATAAGGATTACTCTTCTTTATAGCAGCTACTTGGGTATCAACTAGTTGGGTAGGTTGGGAGGAATAATTTAATTGAAGGAAACTTTTATTTTGTCTTCTGAAAGGTTGGTAAGTGTTTTGGTTTGAAGATACAGAATTTTCAAGACAGGTAGAGGTGGTTTTTCATCATCATCCATTAGTATCTCATCAAATCGGCTAATGTCATTTCAGGAACAATATGCACTTGGAAATGGTTAATAAAGGCTTCAAAAAGTTCATTAAATGGATGAATTGAGTTTTCTGGTAATGCAGAAATCCAATCCAAGGCAATGTCTTTCAAGGATCAAGGAAAAATATTAGCCAAAAAGTTTTTCATCAAGGATAAAGTCACTACATAAGGTATTAAAGGCATTAATGTGATTAGTAGGATCTCCCATTCCTCCATATTTCTCAAATCTAGGGATCTTTATACCTTGTGAAACCATAGTTCTCAATATCTCCAAGGATGGTGGGTTTCTTTTGACATAGTATAAAGGTGGGCCATTTTTATTTTGATTTATGGTGGAAACTTGACATTCAATGGATGAGAGGCTTTAAAAAAGGTGGCTAGTGATAGGGTCATTATCTATGGTTTGAGATGGAATTTAATATGGTGGTGGTGTGTATGTGTTGGGAGGACAAGTGAATGGATTTCTTAGGGGGGAGATATAAGTTTAGATGCCACATAAGTATAAGGAGCAATAGTGGAAATTTTCAATGTAGGAAAGATATTGACAGTTGGTTGCATCATTGTGGTCACTTGAGGATTATTATAGGTGGGAATGGTGGTTATAGTTGAAGGGGTAAAGGTTTGATTTCCTCCTTGTCTTTGCACATTTTTTGAAGCTTGAGCACCATTGATGGTGTGAGAAAAATGTTTTCCAAAGATTTGAGCTATATTACACACAACTTCCATTCCTTCATCACTTTTCATCCTATCTATGGCAGATATAATAGTGTTGGAAATGTTTTCAGTACTCACACTATCTTGTAAATGAGCTAGGTTTTCATGCATTTTCATTATGTTTTCTTGAGGGATATGATCAACCATTGTTTGAACAGTTGGCATAGCACTTGTAGGTAAGGTAGGCATAGCAAAATAAGTGTCAAAGGTATGGTCCATACCTAGTGAACTAGTAACAAAACTAGAAGTAAGAGAGCTAGATAACCCAAGATCCACAACAAGTGTTTTATTACAGGATGTCATGAGTCTAGAACTTTGTCTAACCATAGTACTGACAGTAGGACACCAATTAGTATAGCTCATGTGGAAGGGATAAACCAAAGAAAGTGAAACAAACGCAATATCATATGCTTACAATTACACTTGAAATGAAAGAAATTGGAATAATAACAATTTTGTAAACTAACAAAAAATTGAAAGCAATAAATAGAAGCACATAAAAGCAATTTCAAACCCTAAAAACTGGAAAGTCATAGTCAATAGGAACTAAGACACCAATAAGGGTTTCTTATTCCTACTGATGAGTTTTTGAATTTCCAGAAAGTGAAATAGAAAGCAAAAAATAGAGATAGGATTATGAGCCAAAAACTCTGAGAGCGACTAAGATGCCAAGAAGGGCATTTTTTATCCTAGTAAAGGTTTTTTTCAGAAAAATAGCAAAATCTAAGTTGATAACAGTGTTCCTAGGTTGCCTACCTAGGGACTTGATGTTTAGAAACAAAAAACTATGTAAATTAATGCAAGAAAAAGTAACTAATGACAAGAAATTGAATGCATTTTTTTTAATTTTTAATGCAATAACAATGTTCCTAAATGCAAATAAGATAAGTAACAATGCACTTTTTAGTTTTTCAATGAGATAAAATGATGCAAGAAAGAAAAATGCAACCAATATTCACTTTCACTAATGAAAATATGAGAAACCCTAGATGCACTTTGAGTAATAAAAGATGCAATGCAAGAATGAATGTAACCTAGAACTAGGACTTTAATGGACTTGAAATTAGAAAATGAATGCTCTAAAATGTCAGGTTCACCAAAATGAACTGTAAAGAAAATAGGGTGGGAGAGTTCCCACCTTAGTCTCCTTCGACCACTCAATAATGTGCTAGGAATCCAAATTGGATTGATTATCAACCTCAAAGGTGAGTCAATTCTCAACAAGGAAGACCTAGGAGGGGGTTCTTTAAGCTTTGAGGGGTTCACCATCAAGAAAAAGCTTGGAAAAGACAACTTAATATTCAACTCAAAAAACCTAGTAATGCAAATTAAATGATGGATGTAAATGATGAAATTAAGCAATAGGAAGTTATGATGTGTGTACTTCGGAAGTTTAGAAATGTGATGAGGATTTTAAAAATGCAAAAAGGTTGTCAAAATGTGCTATGAAGGACTAAGAAACCCTTACTGTTGTCTTAGTCCCGTTGTTGTTTTTTGGGGAAAATGTGAAATCTTCAGATGCTAGAATTGGATCTAAAAGAAGTATCTTTGAAAAATACCTTTGGGAGGGCTAAGATTCCCTAGGTGGTGACTTAGTCCCATCTAGAATTTTTAAAATCTCTGAATGTGGTCCTAAGGATCAAGGTCTTCACTTCCTTCTTCTTAGATTGCAGGTCCTAAAACTTCCAGGTCTAGCCTAGATAGGTGAGTTTCTATGAAGATGACAACTTTGTAATGCAACTTTGCAACTTTTCACTTTAAATGATCTTCAATTCTACAACCTAAATCTACAATCACAAACACACAAGTGGAAAAACTTGTTGATTGTTAGTAAATGGGGATTTACCTTGGTGAAACCCCTTGTTGGTAATTAAACCTTGAAATGAAATGAAATAAAGGAGGGAGATGATGAATAAAAAAAATTATATGTTGCAACTAACCATACCCTTATTTTGAAATCTACAAACTTGTGTGAGATAGCTAGCTTGAATGTAGATCTTGAATCAAAGGAATGCTTGATGGATATTGACTTGAATTGCATGCTTGAATAAAAAACCTACATCATAAATGTTAGCTCAAAAACACACATGATGCAAGAATATCCTTGATATGATGCTTGAATCTTGATGATGGCTCCAAATGCTTGATGAATTGCTCTTGATCTCATGAACTTTCCTTAGGAATGAATACTTGAATGCTTAGATGTTAGGATATGAGAAATGAATGAGAGGAACCTTGTATTTATACTTATATATGCTTAATATTCCAAAATTACACCACACCAAGCTGATATATGAATTCATTAATTAAACGAGGCTAAATCATGTCAAGATTTGAAATTAAATCCTAAAAATACCCTAAGGACTTGACTAGGACACCCTAGGTGGTGTCTTAGTCCTAAGGCATGAAACTTGGGGCATAGACTCCAAAAAGGGGCCACTTTAAGGCACATTTGAAATCAAGGTCCCAAGACCTTTGGAGGACAAATACACCCTAGTTGGCATCTTAGTCTCGATGCAAAAATTAGGGACACACAACCATAATTATTAAATTATTGTTTATCCATGGATGTTTGTCTGGATTGGCTAGAAAAAGATATAATTTATTAGGCTTGTGGATGCAAAATAGGACCAATTAAGACATAAATAAGGATAAAAAATCAAGGCAGGCCCAAGCAAGTGTGAAATGGAAGGGTATGCATTTTCCTACACTACATCTAGAATATTCCACAAATGCCTTGAGATCCAACAAATTCCTTCACAACAACTTTCACTTGAAGAATGTACATATAGTGCGCTCAGATGATTTTTCCATACATTGCAACTCAAGAACCAAAGTACCAAAACTCAAACAAATTCAACTACAGAAAGATACAAACACTATTAGCACCCTTCCAGATCCAAAAGACCTAAAACCACTCTATGAAGAAATGTGGGGAAAAATAATTTCTCCCAAACACCTCTCTAATACAAATTTCACACGCTGGTGAACACACCTTCCTCTACACAATGATCAAGCACACAAAATTATAGATACAACACATTTGAATGTCCCTCAATCAACATATCCAAACCAAACAAGCAAATATTCAACATAGAGGAAGTATGGAGTGAAATAAGAATGCCACTTTGCAACATAGAACACCACTGCAACACATTGTTTCCTCTTTTAATTCAAATTTTCTCAAAAGAAATAGGAAACCAAGCACTAGAGACACATCCTCAATCTATTCAACACTTCCTCATCAGCACCAAGCCAACTACAACATAGCAACTCAACCATGCATCCATAGATAGAATCTTATGAAAGAAACACTAGAGGTTGACACCAATAGCTTACTAATAAAAACATAATGTGACTAATCAAAGAAACATAAGAGACAACATTAAATCAATACCAACTACTCACACTCTTGCAACAATCTCCTACTCATGTACATTTGACACCAATACCAACACCAAAGCTTGTTGACATCAATGACAACACTAATTGTACATACTTGCAACAATATCTACAGTTAATAATTCTAGATTATGATTTCTCTCAAGATTTTGATATGTAAAAGAGAAAGTAAATTTTAAAGCCTTCTCAAGTACTCTCCAAAGATGAGCACCCAAGTTGGGTTTTCAATTAACATTTTCAGATCACATAAATATGAGTCCCATCACCTCAATAAGACAATAACTCATCCTCTTTGTGTTGGGAGATGATTTTGGTCTTTCAAATCTTACATAGGTGGTCAAAACTTAGAATACATTCTTATTACAACATTTTTACTTATCATGATTTAGAAAACTATAAAAAAATTAACATTTAATGTAACATTTTGGGCTATGGGAATATGTAGGGAAGAAAGAAGATATGTAGGAAAAAAATGTGCTTGTAATACAAAATGGTAAATATTGCACCTTTTCTAAAAGAAGGATCTACAAAAAATAACACAATACAAAGGATTTGTAAACATAGTAGAATGGAAAAATAAGAAACATTTTTTTGGCTAAAAGATACATTGATCATGTCTTCTAGCTAGAATATGTATGACATGAAAAAAAAGGATTCAATGATATCTTTTTAACTTCTAAGCGGTGCACATAGCTAAAATTCCCTACTTCCTATCTAAAGGACTAAGGAAGGATACTTTTCATGCTCTAGGTCAAATAATCAAGTCTTAGTCTTTTTTGCTCTTCATTCTAATTTAGGACATGATCTCTTCATCAAGACTCTTCCTCACATTACACACAATCTCTTATATGATAATTTTCTCTTCCTCTACATCTTGTAGAATACATATGACCTCTTCTACTTCAAAGCTTCCTTTATACCTCGTCCAATGGCGGTTGCTAAAAAGTAACTAGAAAAAATAAGTCAGTGAAAGAAATAAAGAAGAAGCTACTAGGAATTTAAAGGTAGATTTGTTAAATTATTTGATTTTATATGGTAGACATGTAGTGCAAATCATTCTAAGAGATGTCAATGACCAAAGAAAATATTGTTTTCAAGTTAAAACTTTTTTCCTAGCATAAGGAAACGAATGTCTCAACTCCATGAAGTTAAATTTATTTTGGAATCAGAAAACCTTCAAAGTGAATATGCAAAACCTATCTCCCTACAACTTCAATCTATTCACAATAACTGAAAATTAGATCTAAAACTAAATTAGATAATAATAGGCAATAATGTTATTTTAGTATGTTTCTCTTTTGATAAATGAAGATATCTTTACCCAACTTTGTCATTTTCTTTCCCTCATTCATAGATTGATTTCATCTAGTGATGATTAAACCTGGTAAACTACTTTGCAATTCAATGACAACTTATAGTTGTTTGATGGTATGATACATGTTTTCAATGGCAAGCACACATAAAATAGCCTAGATTGCCTAACTAGCACTTTTACCAAAAGTGGGGTGCAATGGTAAGCTAATGGAAAAATATTTGTAAGTTAATATATTAAAATATATAATTTGATTTGTGCATAGAAGATATGTTATTTTTATTTAATTTTTTCTATATACAAATATATTTAACGTATGATGCATTAGATTGTTATATTTCTGGGTATAGAATATTATTTTGTTGGCTTAATTTTAATTTATAAATTACATTAATAATGATGAGAAACATATGTTTGAAGGTTGTTAATTGAAATATGTGTGTTTCCGCTCAACTCCATTAGGGTCTCCACTCTCAACCCTCACTAGGTTTTGGAATCTTTTGTCACATAAGAAATTTAATAAGGGGGTTTGGGAGTTGAGACCAAAATTGACAACTTATATAAATATTTTTATGACTATCATATATCGTTGATCAATGATAAAGTATCACACTAGATGAAAAATTCAAATATCATTAGTATTATAACTATTATATGATATATCAAATGTATTTGCAATTTTATATATATATAAGGTTTTTGCACACACACACACACATATATTTTGTAGTCATAACATATCCAAGGGAAACAAAATGTTGTACTGATATACCAAAATCCCATACCCACCCTCATACTAGAACCATCAACTTAGAGAAGAGTCATATTTAAGCTTCAACATTTGATCTCAACAACCATTTGCAATTGTTGAGTCATGCTCATCACTATAGAATTCTCATAGAAATGCATATTAAGCACTGCAATGCCAACATTTTAAAAATTATTTTACAAACTATACAAGGAAGTCACACCTTGGATTTCCACCACAATCCTAAAAATAAAATTTTGATTGTTCCCTAAATTTGGTACTCACATCCTCAACATGACAAATAATAAAATGAGCTTTTTTAATCATCAAATTATGTAAACATTTGAACAATCAAATAAAGACTCATAGGTGCTTATGGCAACCACCTAACCATTAATAATTATTATAATCTACAACTCTAGAGTTATAAATTACTTAGAAATGCATTTCCACAAGGAATTTATTTGCAATACTTGACATGTCAAAATGTGTAAAGTTTCCCAACAAATGACATTCATAATTTTTTTTCTTCGTAACTCAAAAAATTAAATTGGGCATCGGTCTAGTTTTCCAAGCAATGTAATAGGTTGGCCCATCTTGCTTCAGTGGGGCTTTAGGACTATCTTGCCAAAGATTGAACCTATTTCCTTGGTCTAGTGAGTGCTCCTTATTTAGTAGTCAATCTTGTAGATCAATTGACAAACTCAAATAAATCACAGTGTGAAATTTAGTGGGAAATTTTGTGATTCATGCCACTAACTAGATTCTTAAGTTTTAAATTACATTGTTGAATTGATACGGCCAAAATTTACTTTCATTCCATTCATTTTAACACAACATATTTTCAAATTCAATGCAATATTATCAATTATATGAGTATAAAATATATATATATATATTTTACAATGTTACAGTAGAAATAATATTATTACAGACATTGGTGGGAAAATATTAGAGTTTATAGAGTTTATATCCCATCTCACTCCTAATATTTCCTCTCCTTTTTGAATAATGTTTTTATAATGCAATTTACATGTATGACTGACAAAATGATTATGTGGAATCTAAAGCACATATCCTATATTATTTATTAGTTAGGGTGGACAACTAATGCTATGTGTGTTTGTCATGCCAAAAACTGGTGTATTTTCCATACAACAAGAGTTACTAAAAATAACAATGGACCACAATTGTTGCAATCCTACTAGCCACGTGCTCGAAATTCTTAAATTTTTAATACAAATGTTGTGATTGTGATCATTCTTAGACACCTTTCAACAGTAATGAGCAAAAATTTCTTATCTATATGAATGGAATGTAGGATCTACTAGCCTAAATACAAATATTCTAATGGGAAAACATACAAATTAATTGAGAGAATTTCAATAGGAACCCAAATGGACATCAAAATTATCCTATGTTCCAATGGTTTAAAATATCCTATCGCTACAAGGAGGTCAACTTCCATGCCAGTTAACCGTGCAGAAGAGAAAAAGCCATGTCAAGCCTTCGTTATCTAAATTGTAGTCTGTCCCTTGGAAGGACATGTTCGAGGGAGCGGCTAATATGAGATATGAAAAATTGCGGAACACACATATCGTAGCAACAATGACCCTCCACAGGTTGACGGTTTGGATTCCACTATAAAAACCCCATAAAAACCTCTGATTTAGACGGTAATTCCTTTGTAACTAAAACCCTAGAGCTTTGATAGGCCTTTTACACTACCATGACACATGGAGGTCTCATTTTCCTATTAGCCACCATTTACAACTTTTTGAAGCGATTTGAAGAATACTGGACACCAATTCAGTGGTCAAAGTTTGCAGGAAACCCTTCCAAAGAAGAAACTGAACCAATATTGATATCCCTGCAGCTGCTGCTTCAATCTATTTATAGCAAGAAAAATGTGAATCTAAAAATTTTGGATTCTTGAGGTGGAGACAATATTTTTGTAGCGTTCTACAAAAAAAAATATTGGGTGCAAGTTAAATTTTGATTTGATCGCTTATTAGAGGTATGATTTGATCGCTCGCCTCATGGAGATCATAATTGATTCAAAACTTAGTTTTCATTTGATTTAATTGCATTCTATTTTCTAGTTGATTTTCTGACAAAGTGTTTTGAACATAAGACAGGTTTTGCAGCGTGAGAAAACTTCCAGGTTGAAAATTCACACTACATATAGCCTATCGGCTAATAAATCTTTCTATGATTTTACAAGATAAGAAGAAATAAATGTAGAATAAGAAATTTCTTCAAATGTGAGAAAATAAATAGACTTACCTATTTTATTTTCAGTAGATTTAAAAGACTTGTTGTGTAAACAAAGGAAGCCATGACTCATGCCATATAAAATATATGTAGAATAAATAATTTATGTATTTTTTATCTAATTTTTTATGAAAACAAAGTACAGTAAATTATAGAATAAATAAGAGAATAATTATCTCGCATTTACTATAGAATATGTTATTAAATTGTAATTTGTTAATTAAATTGAAAGCAATAGTGTTATCTGCCGGTATTGGCATAGTGTAATGGTTTATAGGTGGCATTGTTGTTCTTGCCACCAAGGTTCAAACCCCGTTGGGGTGGTATTGTTGAATGGTTGTATCTGGTTCATAGCTCCGGTCAAAAGCGTTTACCCCTTGAATAAAAAAAAGAAGCAATAGTGTTATCTATTTGTAGTGGTTATTTATTAAAATGAAATAAAAATGAAACAAGTAGATAATGATCGAAGAGCCTTTTCAATTTTACAAAGTATTTAATGTTATTTTCAAATATTGTGTACAAGTGGATGTATGATCATTATCATATGCATGCAATTGGAAATAAAGAAATTGCAAAATTCTTGGTATAAGTTATATCTCACCATGTAATTGAATTTCATATCTATATTTTGACATATTTTGACATGTCCATTGTGGTTATGAACGAACATTGTTATCTTATGATCATATTTGAATTTGATGACCGCATCATAATTCAAGGATTATGTTCTCTCTAGGTTATTTTAATACTCTTTTCATCATTTCTTTAAGTAGATAGGGGATCTAGAATTCTACTATTTTTTATAAGAGCTTGCTCTAGAAATAAACTACGATAGTTTGCCAACTAAATATTTGGATTCAAAATATAACTACATCTTCAAACAAATTTTATTTTTGATAATATTTGGATTATTATTCTAATGGGTATCCATTATTAACATAAATGTGTCTATTTATTTACATGATTGTTCTTATTTCTATTCTCTAGTTATGGTTTGGACGATTATTCCAATGGTGATAAAGTGTCCAAGATTCATTCAACATATATTTTGGATGGACTAGTCTCCATAGAAAATAAAATGGCCATGCTCCTCTAATTTGAATATCATTACAGCTAGGAAAGGGTAAATTTTTGAATTGCTATGTGGCTAGGGCTTCAAAGTAGGGAAAATACACATGTTGGGAGTATATATGTAGAGGATTTGTATTATACTAAATTTCATAGGGCTATCTTTAAGCCTTTTTATGTTTTTGCACCTCCAATAGTTGAGCTATACGTGAAGTCTAATGAAATTTCAAAGCTTACAAGGAAGTCTTCCATATAGATGCTAGACAACTATTTACATATACCCTAAATTGTGTAGACCTATATTGACATTTCAATTTTATGTCCAAATTTTGTATTAAAGATAATTTATGTATTGAATGACGAGTTTTAAACATTTAAGTATTTAAATATCTAGTGGTTGAGGTGTTAAAAAAGAATATTAATTGCACATGACTTGCAAGAGAAGGAATCACTTATTGGAAATCAAGGTTTTACATATGATAAGTTGAGAAGATATGTTTTTGATAATAGAAGCAGGGGAAAGGGCCCCTAATCCCAACCAAAAAGAGAAACCAAGCCTATCAACTAGCAGAACAACCACCACAAAACAATAGGAGCACAAAACAGACCAACACCCTACAACAGAACCATGACCCAACCAACATGAAATAGTAGGGACCAAAGCCAACCATTAACAAAAGACCAAAAAAATAGAGCCTGGACCTATAAGTTGAGGGACACACAGGCCCAAAGATTATCAAAGCCCTGAAACCAAAAAAACACTAAAGACATTAATTACTTTCTGGGGTTGTAGATTAGGTTTCATTCTTTGACCAATTGCTCCATCTCCTCATTGCATTGCTCCAACATCTCGGTAGATCTCTTGTCCAGGTGCACCTCCTTAGCCTCAGAGGAGCTGGTCCTTCTATGGCCTTTCCTTACCTTGGTCACACTATTGATGATGCCAAAAATAGAACTCATCATGATTCCCAGCATAATAGACGTTAACTTATTGAAAGTCTTTTCCATTTTGTCCACTTTATCCCACATCTCCTAGAATTGAGTGAGATAGAAATCAAAAGGCCTATCTTTATCCGGCACATCCTTTTCCAAGTTTGCCATGGCCTGCTCTTCCACATCTTCCGTAACTTTCATAACCTCGTCCTCAATTTCTTTATCAATTTTCTTAAACTCTTCATCTTCATCTTCCTTCAAGTCTTCAACCACCTATTGGTCATTAAGAAAAAAATTAATCTATTTGATCCAAGATTTAGATATTGTAAGCTAGAGTTGTATACATCAACAAATTCAAACAATTCAATATAATGATATAAATAATTATTTTATTTTATTACCATAAAATTTCAATATTTAATATTTATGTACAATGAATTCTAGATAAACTTATATCTCATCATAAATTAAGCTTTGATCACTATTACTTGTATTTCTAATAATAAATGATGACTTGTGTATATTTTTATAAATTAATGACATATATAAAGTTAAAATAAAACTATTAATTAAATAATAATAACTGACATTTTATTATATATCTATTGATATTTTATATTTAAATAATAAAAAATATATATTTAATCAATATACCTTATTATAACAAATACCTTCCCAATGATTGATAAGGGCTCCCCTCAAAAATACAAAATTAACCTCACAACTACCACTCCCAATGTTCTTAAAAATATATATTTAATTAACACCATTGCCCAAATTTCTTGGGTAATAACAGTAAATGGTAGCAGTTAAAAGGGATTTGGTTCAAATTTCTGAAAATGATTATAGAAAACTTCAAACATACAACTTGATCAACGTTTTAAGAAGTCAGAGAAGAGTTAGTATTGAATTTTGACCAAAATACATTAGAAACAGTTTTTCATTGTAGACCAGCTTTTTGAACAACCACGTGAAGCGTGGGACTTTTCCAGAAGACAATGAAGGATAGACTTTTAATTTAGGTCTCTCCTATAAGATCGTCAACCTTTGGGCATGTAACAGTTGGGAAACTTTTATTATATATTGTGTTTTTGGACTATCAAGTTTTAAAATAAAAATAATTGCTTTTAGTTTAATTGTCTAATATAGTATTTGTGTATAATTTCTTTTTTAAAATCATATTTCATGCAATTGACAAAAAAAATATTTTAACTCAACTCATTTTTCTATATATGTTTTTGGGTGAATTCAAAGTGTACCCACATATATAAATGAGTGTTGTTATGGATTACCATCAAATATTTGGATGATTGTTCCAATGAATGTTATTTTTAATATAAATGCACTTATATATGTAGATGATTACTCTTATTCATATTATTCAACTATGATTTGGATGATTATAAAATGTCCAAGCTCTATTTGATTTTTTTTATTAAATTATGCATGAATGCATTTGTAGACTTATGCAACTATATTTCAATATATTTAGATAGATTGAAATCTATAGTAAATACAATGGCCATTCTCCAATTTGAATATTGTCATGGCTAGATAAGGACAATGTGTTAAAGACACTATGTAGCAAAGCCTTTAAACTAGAGAACATACACATGATGGGAGTATAAATGTAAAGGTCATGGATTATTCTAAATGTCATAGCCCTATTTTTTATCCCTATCTATATTTTACACCTCTAATCTTGACGCTATATAAGCAATATATTAAAATTTCAAAGCTTAAGTAGGGAAGTCAATCATATGAGTGTTGGCCAACTATTTGCATATTCCCTTTATCATGCAAATGTGTAATAATATTTAAATCTTATATCTTCAAAAAATTTATTAAAGGTAATTTACATACTAAATAGAAAGTTTTACATCTTTTTGTCTTTTAATTATTTTAATATATAATGGTTGAGGTATTCAAAATGAAGATTAATTGCACATTACTTGAAGGAGAAGTAATTGATTCTTGTATAAATCAAGGTTTTACATATAACAAGTTAAGCTAAGAACATGTATTGTTCATTAAAAAGAAAATTTCTATTTGATTCATGATTAAGAAGTTGTATAGCAGAGTTCCATAGATTGGACAAATTGAAACTATTCAATATGATAAGAGACAAAATATTTAATTATATTAACATAATATTTTAATATGTATTTTTTTCTTACAATGAAATAGGTTGACTTACATTTCATTAAAGATTATATTTTGATTACTATTACTTATATTTTCAATAAGAGTTATTGAGTAGAGGTGCATATTATTATGTATAAATGAGATACCAAATTATCAGAATCACTAATTAAATTATAACAAATGAATTTTATTATATATCTAACATGATACTTTTATATTTTATTTAAATAATAAGAACAATATATTTAGTTACATTGAGAGGTGTAACTCTACAATGGAAGCAAGACAATCTGTAAATGATCAACTGATCTATAAAAGAAAAAGAAAAAGGAAAAGGAAAAGGAAAAGGAAAAGGAAAAGGAAAAAACTCTAGCACAAAAAGAAAACATAGTTTTTTTAACTTTACTTTATAACACTCATTTTTTGAATTTTAAAGTTGTTTTATTCTATTGATTATAGATGTACATTTAAGTAAAATTATGAAAACCCTCGATATATTTGACATGCATTTTTTAAAATATAACTATACTAATTAATATACCTTATTATAAAAAAATATCGTCAATACTACTGATAAGGGCTTAATTATTAAGTTTTTTTTAAAAACAAAAACCAACCTCACAACTACCACACTCAATGCACCCATAAATATATATTTACATGGAGAAGCTACATATTGTCCTAGAAACTAGGGTTAGAATTACTGCAAGTTATGTAGATATGTTGACCTTTATGATTTTTTTTTATAATATCTAAAGCATTATTATGCCCTCGTTGGGAGTTGACTGAAAAGTTTGTTTGTTTGTTGTCATGGCCTTAAAAAATCATGCCTTGATTGGTTTATCATCACTAACAGGAATACCATAAATGGTTAATGTCAATGTGAAACACTAACATACTTGAGTGCTTCACATTTTAAATTTGATTTTTCTGTTTGTTTTATAACACATAAATTATACTCATTTGATGCACCCATGGTTTTATTGCCGACATGTTTTGATTTTACAAAGCAATATTATGTTTTGATTTTACAGAGCAATATTTTATCTTAGTAAATTTGTGATGCACCACAGAGCAATATTTTATCTTAGTAAATTTGTGATGCACCCTAGCAAGTGTGAGAGTAGTACTTCCAAACAATGAACTCTCAAATGAAGTTCACTGCAGATCTTATAATGATGTTAAGAGATGTGAAAACTACATGGAGTGGAGTGTGTTGATCTCGAATGGTTTGCCAAACAGTGTTTGTTCAAAGCTTTGTAAAGGGTATAGTAAGTTAAGAAGATTTTATTGTGCAATTAGTATTGGATGGGTTGTTTCTTATGAAGTTTTGGTGTCACACTAATGTGAGAATCATCTAGATGTGTTGAATGTTAGGTAGATTATTTATGGTCATTATAGATGAGTTATTGGTAATTATTTCTCTTGAAATATGGGTGAATGTAGATTGACTAGAAACTAATATTTCAATGACAATTTGTTAAAAACTGCAATGAATGGTTCATAAGACTCATCACTTGTTAAAGGCTTTACAAATGGGTGGCAAGCTAAGTGGAGAGGATTGGTAGAGAAAGTTTACAAAATTAAGTACGCTTAACTCATAGTATTAAGATGGGTCATGTCCAAAAAATTATGCTAACATGAGTTACCTCTAAAGAAATATTTTGACCTTGCAAGCATCACCAAGATACAATGAGAGCTAAGTGGACCATTTATGGTTATAAAAGAGCGTTCCTGAAAACCATGCTCATGGAATATGAGTCAATAAAGATTGACTTGACATTATGAAATAGAATCTTAAAAATGTATCATATAATTTAACATATAAGATAGACTAAAAATTATGTAATTAAATTGTGTCAAATGTATCACATAATTTGAAACAGGCAAACACATTATATATATATATATATATATATATATATATATATATATATAAATAAATTAACTACAGAACTCTACAATCAATGCTTCAAAAGATGAACTAGAAAACTCTATAATAGATATCTCTCAATATATTTTATATAAATTTATTACAGATATATATGTTAATTAAATAGCACTATTGCCCAGACTACTTTAAATAATCTGAGAGTTACCTTGTCCAATGAGATTACAACGCACTTAGCCAGAACTAGTCACAGGCGACATCGACAAAGAATATGCTAGACTAGAGGGCATGTTTCTTTGAAAAGAAGATGCTGGGTCTGGAGGCACTCTAATTTCAACAGTCCCTTCGAGCATCAGAAGCACCCTTTTCATTGATGGTCTCAGATGGGGATCTTCTTGAATGCACCAAAGCCCCACCAGCACCATTCTTTCCAACTGCGTTGCCTCAATATCTCTGCATTCTTGTTGCTCCACCAACATTTTTCTGGAACATCCAATTTGAACATTTTTCTGCAGCAGATAATTTCCAAGAGCACCACACCGAAGCTATACACGTCTACTTTCACCGTAACCGCCATTCTCTTCTGCCATTCAGGAGCAATGTAACCAATAGTGCCGCGGGCCATAGTAAATGTCCTCGTTTGTTCTGCGCCGATCAATTTGGATATTCCAAAGTCGGCTATTTTAGCATAATAATTCTCATCCAGCAGAATGTTTTGAGGCTTTATATCACAATGGAGTATAGGGGTTACGCACTCTTCATGTAAGTAGAGGATTCCTCTTGCAATTCCCAAAGCAATCTGAACACGCAGCTTCCAATCTAGAGCTCTTGTACCCTTAAATAAAACGCTTTCCAGAGACCCATTGGGCATGTACTGGTACATGAGAAGCCTGTGGGAGCCCTCAGAGCAGAAACCATACAGTTGAACAAGATTTTTATGATGTATTCCTCCGACGATACCCATCTCTGTCCTGAACTCCTTTTCGCCACTTTGCTGACTTTGCGTGAACATACTGTCAAGCTTCTTCACAGCAATTGCTCTTCCGTCAGATAAGACACCTTTGTAGACCTTTCCAAAGGCTCCCCTTCCTATTTCTTGGTTGAAGCTTCTAGTTGCAGCGTCTATCTCTTGAAAACTAAACGCCCTCAGCCCCACTGGATCAAACTTGTGATGTTTTTGCACTGCTCTCAGCTTTGCCCGGCATTTATAAAACCAAATAAAAGAAATGAGTGCTGCAGAGAGAAATGAGCAACTCATAAGGCTTATTCCAATAAATACAAGTGCCCTCCCCTTCTCCTTTCTTGGATTTGGCAGCGGTACTGGAACACCGTCGTGGACTCCGGTGTAGACTTTAAAAAAAGAGGTTCGTGTAGCACTTGTACGGCCGAATTCCAGTGGCATTCTAGATTTCCAACAATATTCTTCGCCACTTGCGTTGCCGTAGATGGCTACTGTGCAAAAACAATCTAGCATGCATTGCTGCTTGCACTCGGTTGGACTCGTGGATGTCAAGCGTTGGTAAGCAGTTCCAGTAAAATCTATCTTGTCAATCATCTGCATTTCAGCTCCATTCGCACTGCAGCTGGGTATTTGGGATGGGTTTCGAAGGCATCCCTTTGAATGGTTATCATCGTCCATGAATTGGAATCCGGGGGGACAAGTGCACTTGTATGATAGCCCGGTGGTTTGGCAGATTCCATTAAAACCACACACCCCAGGCCCATCACCATTGTTTGCACAAGGATCTTCCTGCTGCTGAGACAAAACACCCATGACTAAGAGCAGATAAGTAACATATTTGAGATAGAGGAGCGTTCTTTTAAATCCCATACACACAGACACAGCCATAGCCATATAATGAATGCTAAGGCATGTTTATGGGGAACAAACGAAACAAGAAGTCTAGATTATAATGAAAGAAGGCTTGTTGAAAAAAGAGAGATCTGTGATTAAGGATGAGACATGAAATGTCATCTCTGTGGCGATTAATGCCCAGGAGTCAATGATATTACAACACATACAGTAAGCAGTAGCAGTTAAAAGTCTCTGGAAAAGGCATTTTTTTCAATTTTTTGAAAATGACTCTAGAAGACTTAGAACGCATGCGACGACCAACGTTGTAAGAAGCCAATTTAGAGTTCAATATTGAACATAGACGAAAATAGATTTGAATATTGAAAATTAACCAAAATATATTTGAATATTGAAAATGCTTACTTCTCAAGTTCTCACGCTCCCTTTTCATCTATTTGAAAAGTTCTAAAACTAGCACTTGCACCAAAAGGAGGTGCAATGGTTAGTCTATTGTATTTTCTATTAATCTGAGTCAAAATAAAATGCACCTCACTCAGCACCACAATCTCACAAAAGAATGAACATACCTTATAACAGTAATTACAAGCAAATCGTCACATCCTATTGCAACATGAACCACTCTACCGATGCAAACGATAGAAATCGAATAGTCTCAACTTTGCAAATCTTCGTGAGGGTTTATCCAATCCAATTGGAGATGGAATTAAAAATAAGATTTGTTCAAAGGTGAGCTGGAAAGGAAGTTTCAAGCAGAGGATAAGTATTCATATAGATTTGTGGTTACACTAAAATCTGTAGTGATTTTTCAAATCCATATTTTTATTTATTTTGGAGTGGCAATTAATTCATAAGATCAATTTTCAAAGATGTTGCCATTAATCCAACATATCTAATATGAACTAGTTGATCCATTGGCAATTAAGATTGATTTTTGTTTGGATTAAAGTGTCTCAACCTTAGAGTCTCAACATGGTGAATTATTTTAAATTAATTGTTGCATAATTATTTTTATCCTAAATTATTAACTTCATAAGTTGTCATTCGTCTTTGTGGGACCTCTTTGTGAGGTGGCATCCTACATGGCAGGTGATGAGATGGCATAATCCCTATATTTTAGGAAGTTGGAACTCACTTGGAAGATGCTATATTTTGGGGAGATGATGTCATATATTTCCATTTTGGAGTGGAAATTGATTTGGCAATTTCCTTTGTTGACTAAAGAGTCTTGGTTAGAAAATTCTATTATGGATTGGAGTTGTATTTTAGCAGCCGACATTTATGGTAAAGTTCATGTTTGTTAAGTGGTGCGAGGTAAAGAAAGCACCTATTCTTGGTTATTGCAGTTTCTATGTTGAACTTAAATTGTATTTGGCAAGATGACCATTATAGATGAGATAGGTGTTGTTGCTTTTAGAAGTTGCTATATGCAACGTTTTGTGGATTAGCAAGTTATTGTTTTTTGACACAACTTACCTCTTGGGTTTTGAAGTTGGTTTTGGAAACTATGGGAGCCTACCTTTTTATGTTGAGCTCTATTTATATGTTGTTCTATTTATGACACTGTTATGTTGCCAGAATTATTCCAAAATCCTGTAATAGTGTGAAAACTCCTAAAGAGCATAGCTCTAAGATTGTATTGTAACTATTGTTGTTGTTCATTAATACAATTGAGTTGAATGTTTGGAGTGTGGGTTTTTTCTTGAAAAAGGTTTTCCCACGTATATGTTGTGTTATGAGATTATTATGATTTGGATACCTATTTATGTTTTTTAAGATATGCATCTAAATCTATAAATATTAATTGGTTTAGAAGTTTTTGCAACTCTCTCCTAATAGATTCAATGTAGGAAACTATTTCCGCCATCCATGTTTCCTTTCAATTGGTATCAGAGCCTAGTAACCTTTGATCTCAGTAGTGGGGTTTGTTGGGTTTTTTGTACTAATCTAAGTTTTAGTGGGAGTTTTGCAGAAGTGATTTTCTTGAT
Organism: Sequoia sempervirens; assembly: GCA_007258455.2. Lineage (NCBI taxonomy): Eukaryota > Viridiplantae > Streptophyta > Pinopsida > Cupressales > Cupressaceae > Sequoia > Sequoia sempervirens. The sequence goes on along the minus strand of VDFB02000017.1, from coordinate 126,036,473 downwards.
ATCTTGTTGCAAAAAAAGATGGAAAGTACATCTGGAAGGATTGAAACGGAGAATGATTATTTTGGTGAAGCATTGGTTGTAGCTTTGGCAACACAGGCATCAGAAGATGTGTGGTTAATTGATTCTAGGGCATCTTTCCACATGACATCACATAGAGATTGGTTCTCTAAATATGAAGAATATGATGGTGGAAAGGTGTATCTCGGTGATGATTCTCATCTAAAGATAGTTGATTGTGGAAGAGTCAAGAAACAATTCCCAGATGGTAGAGTGAAGTGAATTGATGGTGTGTTGTATATCCTAGGTTTGGCACAAAACCTACTTTCAGTGAGTAAATTGAATGATGTGGGTGTGCAAGTTGTCTTCTCGAGTGGAGAATGTAAGATGACTAGAGGAGATATGGTTTTGGATAGAGGAGTTTGGATAGGAACCATGTACAAGCTAGATGCATTCGTGATAGAGTGCAATAGTTCTTCTAACAAGTCACAGAAGAAATTTTTAGATTCTTCACCCTCACTGTCAAATAAAGCAATGGAGAAATTTGTTGCATCTACTTTTGATGGTCATGCTTTCTGGGTACCAAAGGGTACTAGCTCTGTGGAGATGAAGTTACCAACAGAGAAGACGGTGTTATGGCACCAGAGACTTGGCCATATTGGTGAGAAGGGTCTTAGAACCTTGAAATCTAAGAGCCTTGTAGAAGGCCTTGAAGATTGCAATCTCGAGTTCAACTTTTGTGAATAGTGTATCTTTGGTAAACAAAATCATGTGTAATTTTATAAAAGTTCTCATAAGTCTTATGGGGTTTTGGACTATGTGCATTCTAATGTTTTTGGTCCTGTGAATGTTCCTTCATTATCAAAATTTGTATATTTTGTTTCTTTCATAGATGATTATAGTAGGACATTTATTTATTTTCTCGAAAGTAAATCTGAACTCTTTTTTCGGCTTAAGCAGTTTAAGGCCTTGGTAGAAAATCAAACTAGTAGAAAAATAAAGTGTTTGAAGATTGACAATGGTGGTGAGTTTTGTTCCATATAATTCAATAAGTTTGTAAAGAACATAAGATTGAAATGTATAAGACAAACCCATATACCCCTCAGCATAATGGAGTTGTAGAGAGAATGAACAGGACGTTGATGGAGAGGGCTAGGAGTATGCTAAGTGCAGTTGGACTTGAAAAAAAGTTATGGGCTGAAGTTGTTGCCACTGCATGTTATCTGGTAAACAAATCTCCTACATCAACTCTTGTTGATAAGACACCTATTGAGGTGAGATCGGGCAAGAAGCCCTCATTGAGACATCTTCATGTGTTTGGTTGTGAGGAATATGTTCATGTGCCAAGGAAGAAAAGGTTGAAGTTGGAAAATAAGGTTGTCAAGTGTATCTTCATTGGATATGGTATTGGTGTGAAGGGTACAAGCTTTGGGATCCAATGGATGAAAAGGTTATCTATAGTCAAAGTGTTATCTTCGGAGAGATGAAACCTTATTCCACCATTTTGTAGCCTATAGAAGAACAAAAGAAAGAAGATGTGGCTCAGCTTCCTCTTGACTCGAAAAAATTTGAACCTGAAGCCCAGAATGGACTTGATGATGAAGAGAACTTGAGAAGCTCAGAAATTTTTGAAGAAGATGAAGAACCTCAACCTTAGCTAGTGAGGAGGTCTACAGGTGAGAAGTGACAACTTGATAGATTTGGATATTCATTGTTGGATTCAAATTTTGTGTTTTTTCTTTGATTGCTAATGTTAATGAGCCTAGGACTGGTAGAGAGGCTATGGGTATGGATGATGTAGACTCCTAGTTGAAAGCTATGGACAAAGAAATGACTGTGTTAAAGAAAAATGATACTTGGGATCTAGTACCTTTACCTGAAGGACATAAACCCATTGGTTGTAAATGGGTGTTCAAGAAGAAATTGGGTCCTGATGGTAGCATTGAGAAGTATAAGGAATAGTTGGTCACAAAGGGGTATTCTCAGAAAGAGGCAATTGACTTTGGTGAAATTTTATCTCCTTTAGTGAAGATGAGATCCATTCATTTTCTATTATCACTCACTACAACATGATATGATTTAGAGATTGAGCAGATGGATGAAAAGACAACATTCCTTCATGGCGATTTGGAGGAAGAGATTTACATGTCACAACCAGAGCACTTCATGGTTAAAGGTAAAGAACATCTAGTATGTAAGTTGAAGAAATATCTATATGGTTTGAACAATCTCCTAGGATGTGGTACCAGAAATTTGACACCTATGTGTTGAGTTTGGGATTTCTAAGATCTAAATTTAGCCATTGTGTGTATTTCAAAACTGAAAATGGTTGCATTCTCATTATTGCATTTTATGTAGATGATATGTTGGTTTTTGGGAATAGTAGAGTGATTTCAGATTTGAAGTTCCAATTGTTAGCATAGTTTGATATGAAAGATCTAGGTGCAACAAGGTTTATTCTATGGATGGAGATCAGAAGAGATAGATCTAGTAGAAATATTTAGTTAAGCCAAAGCAAGTATGTGAACTCGATGTTGGAGAGATTTAGCATGTCATCTTCCAGATCCTTGGTAGTTCCTATTTTGCAAGAAACGAAGTTATTAGTTGAGGATTGTACAAAATCTCTTATTAAGATTGAGGAAATGACTAGAGTATTGTATGCAAGTATTGTAGGTAGCCTAATGTATGCTATTGCCTATACAAGGCCACACATTGCCCAAACAATGGGAGTCCTAAGTTAGTTTATGGCTAATTTTGGGTGAGCGCATTGGGATGCAGTGAAGAGAGTGTTCAAATATTTATGGGGTACTTAAGAGTATTCCTTATATTTTCATGGTTATCCTACTGGACCTCAGCATTCAGTTTGTATTTGTGGGTTTGTGGATTCAGATTGGGGAGGTGACGTTGATAGTAGGAGAACACCAGTGGATATATTTTCATGATGTTTGGTGGTGCTATCAGTTGGATGAGTAAGTAGAAAGATTTAGTCACTTTTTCCATGATAGAAGTAGAGTATATGGCATCCACTCATGCTTGTAAGGAAGCCATTTGGCTTAAACAGTTGTGTTATGATATTGGTTTTGATGCTAGACAAATTATGATCTATTGTGATAGTCAAAGTGCCATTAGCTTAGTTAAGAATCCTACTTTCCATGCCAGAAAAAAGAACATTGATGTACAGTTTCATTTTGTTCATGATATGGTAGAAGATGGAAAGGTGAAGTTGGAAAAATGTTGATACTTTGGTGAATGTCACAGATGCATTGACAAAGCCAGTGAGCACTGATAAGTTCAGATGGTGTGCCAATTCCATGGGCCTTGGGGCCTTGATTAGGTGATTCTATAGACTCTTGATAGGTCTTGGACAAGTGGGAGAATGTTGGGATTAAGGTATCTCAACCTTGGAGTCTCAATACGGTGAATTATTTTTAATTAATTGTTGCATAATTATTTTTATCCTAAATTATTAACTTCCTAAGTTGTCATTCATATTTGAGGGACCTCTTTGTGACGGTGCATCCTACATGGCAGGTGATGAGATGACATAATCCCTATTTTTAGGAAGTTGGAACTCACTTGGAAGATACTATATTTTGAGGAGATGTTGTCATATATTTCCATTTTGGAGTGGAAATTTATTTGGCAATTTCCTTTGTTGACTAAAGAGTCTTGGTTTGCAAATTCTATTATGGATTGGAGCTATATTTTAGTAGTTGGCATTTATGGTGGAGTTCACATTTGTTAAGTGGTTTGAGGTAAAGAAATCTCACCTATTCTTGGTTTTTTTTTTTGACACAACTTACCTCTTGGGATTTGAAGTTTTTTTGGAAACCATGGGAGCCTACCTTTCATGTTGAGCTCTATTTATATGTTGTTGCCTTAGCACATTTTATGAGACAGGTTGAAGATTTTCAAAGACAACGTTATGCTACCAAAATTATTCTAGAATCCTGTACTAGTGTGAAAACTCTTGAAGAGCATAGCTCTAAGATTGTATTGTAAATATTGTTGTTGCTAATTATTAATACAATTTGAGCTGAGTGTTTGGAGTGTGGGTTTTTTCCCAAAAGGGTTTTCCCATGTATATGTTGTGTTATGAGTTTATTTTGTTTTGAATATCTATTTATGTGTTTTTAGATGTGCATCTGAATATGTAAATGTTAATTGGTTTAGAATTTTTTGCAACTCTCTCTTGATAGATTCAGTGTAGGAAACTGTTTCTACCACCTATGTTTCCTTTCAATTTTAAGAGGAACTAAAAGCTCATACCAGATTTTGGTTGTGAAATGTGCAAGGTAATTAAGATTGATTTTAAGAGAAAAAAGTGCCCATACTAGATTTTGGTTGTGAAATTTGATGCACACCTTGTCAAAGGCATTTAAGGTTTTGACTAAAAAGCTAATAAAATATGCACTGAGACCTAGTTTGGCCATTATACCCTATTGGGTGTGATTTGGGTTGAATTGATAATGGAAACTATTGACGCCAAAAATTGACGAGGTAACAGTGCCTTATGGGAAACTCAATTCAAGGGGCCCCTTTGCACCAAACTGAGTAACCTTCGGGTTTTAAAGAAGCCGACTTCTTCTATAATATTTTTGGAAAGGGAAAAAGAAGCGGATATAATAAAGAAAAATCTAATCTAAGGCAATGCACCAAAATTTGTTGAGGGGAATGATAAATCATAGATTTAAGGGTCTGAATGTTGTTGTTATGTTCCAAAACATCGGACACTTAAAGCTATAGCATAAACGATTCACTTTATTGACATAAAATAATATCACATACATCCTTACTACTAAGAAGAGTCATTTAGACATGATTTAGATAAGCAAGCTTGTATTCAATATATAGAAGTCTATGAATTTCCTAAGACGATAAGAGCACAGTTTACAGTTTAATCAAAACATGAAAAACAGAAAGGCCGAACAATAGGCACAGTCTGAAAGTTCCTTGCAAATAAACATGTAAAAGAGGCCTGGTGTCTCTTGCTAAAGCCAGTATTCCTTCTTAAAATCTTCCCTCCACAGAATTTTTTTGGACCCTTCTCTTGTTGACAGAAAGAGTATATATAGCCGAGGGAAAAAACTCCCACCACTTTGGAAAACTGAAACATAAAAGATCCCACAATCTCTAGCAATGATGCCAGAATCAAAAGATTTCCAATGTCGTTACAATAGCAATGAGTTAAAACACGGCATTTAGATATTTAGGCGCAAGCACGCCCCTTATAATGATGGCAGTGGTCCCAGCCAAGTTTCGAGGTGACAAGTGTCATCCACCGCTTCAGAGAACCAAGACGAGCAACACCCGATAACACAATCTCACTCAGCCAGCCCATCGCCTGCTTCGATGATCAGTGTAAGGCACGTGGCAGTCCGTCGCGGCCCGAATGAGAATTCCTCCTACTGCTGTCGAGAGATTGCGAAGAAGCGACACATGTTCAAGGGGCTAAGGGCTATCATGAAGTGGGGAGAAAGCCACGTGAACTGGGTCTGAAAGATGCTTGGCAGCGTTTCGCAGCCCGTTGTGTTCACCTCCTTATTGTGTTGAAAAGGCTGCGAAAGGTTGCCACTTGGCAGAAGGTAGGGTCCACAAAAAACAAAGAAAACCTGCAGAATCATTTTGCAGCCTGCAGCTGCTGATTTTATCCTTGCAAGAAAAGTTTGCGATACGCCACCACGTACCCAGATGTGGGCCCCCTGACAATCTTAGGAGTGATTGCCCTTGTGGAATGTTTTCGCAACCCGAAGAGAGCTCAAGGGAAAAACAAATAAAATCTTCCATAAGTGCAACACGTGGAGGCCCAGCGCAGCCTCTTTGGACCTGAAAGGGAAGCCTCTACCCGAAGCTGCAAAGAGAGGATGCGTACAGCGGGAGATCAAAACTCGAAGGAAAGCTGACTAGACTTCGACAATGCATAGGCTGGCGCACATATTTCAAAAGAACCCAGAGGGAGCTATTTCAATATTTATTTAAACAACTTTTGGCAACTATCAGAGGTGTTTCAAACAAGGAACGTAGAACCAAAAAACTCTTTGGTTCTGTAGATCAGAGCCTTCATCCATAGGGCGAATGGGGTTAGAGTTTAGAAAGTGCAGCCTGCAAAGGCGACCATTCACTTTTGGACAGCTTTGCCATGCTGCGTAAATTTTTTTGTGCCCCGCGGAGATCAATAGCTTCCTTGTGAGGCAGCACCTCAGGTAGGCCGGCGCCTGCTTGAATATGGAAAAATAGCTGGGAGAGTGGATGGATGATCATCTCAACGTCGACTACCATTGGGGAACTGCCGAACTCCTTGAATGCCTCCAGATCGTTCTTTTTCTACTCAATAATCTCCGCAATCTGTGTAGTTGTGGCAATGGAGCCATCCTCGAGGAACGGGGATGGCAGCCCCAGCTTGCCTAACTCAGAGAAACTTCCCCAAATTCCATCCAATGCCTTACCTAGAAAATTCGATGTTGCCTTAGTGCGCTGGAAGGCAGAATGACAATGAATGAATTTATTTGTTGTTTGAGCAGCAATGTCTCGATCTTCGATACCCGCCCCGATAAGGATCTCATCTGAGACTGAGTATAGTTTATTGAGCAAGTCCCTTGTCTCAGGAACCTTTTCCAAGATGAAATATGGGAACTGTTCTATTGTGTCATTGGCCTCCTTATTGAGCCTTGATGCCTTGGCAATAAATCGGAGGGTAGGTTGCAGTGTTAAGCAGAAGGCCTTGACTTTCTCCCAGTGAGAAATGTATAATTTCCTGACCAGCGGAATGACATCAGGTTGGGGAGGGGCAGGTAACGGAGAGGCTTTAAACGAAGAAATCTCCACGTCCCTTGAAATGAGGGCTTCAGCTAATTCTGCCTTCTTCTTTTTTTCGGACGCTAACTGCTCCGCATAGCTACTCATTTCTTTATTCCAATTTTGTTCAGCTTGGGAGTGGTTAGCCGATTGCTCTTCCAGAGAAGCCTTTGTCTCTCGGAGCTTCTCTTCTAGCTTAGCTTTCAGGCTTTTGAATTCTACCTCTTTTTCATGTACCTTCTACTGATGCTGCTCTTGTAGGCACTCCAACTCTTCACCCTTCTCTGCCATCCTCTAACTGTACTCAAAGAATAAGCATTTAAGCTCCTTCTCTCTCGACCGTAGGCTCTATTGTGCTGCTTGGTTTTAACTCTGCAATTCTTTTACTAAGCCTGGGTCAGTAACCTGGGCCTTCGCAATTTCGCCCTGAAGCATGTTCCTCTCATTTTCTACTGTTAGCACCCTCTCAGCCATTTGGGCGATATCTGCTTCTAAGGATTTCTCCTTTGTCTCTAGAAAGATCACCCTTTCCTTAGCTGCCTTGAGTTGCTCATCCTTCTTCTTTAACTGGCGGCCAGTTTTGAGGAAGTTAGAAGTAACCACCCGTTGTGTCTCCTCCATGATTTCGACCTTATTTTGTGGTCGGGCTATCTTCATGTCAAGTCCGATAGCATAGATCTCATAATCTTCGGGTTGCATTTCTCCCTGAGGCTTGCTTACCCTTGGGTACATGGTTGCGAATTTCAATTCTTGTCGGGCCTCATCATACGAAGCCTGTACTCTTGGCTCGGTGGAAGCATTGTCATCCTTTACCTTGCGTCGCCTCATTTTATTTGTGCGTGCTTCCTTTCCATAATCTATCTGCGCTATGAATTCGGCTGGTGATGAAACTAGCCCACCTACGAAAGGAACACCAGAAGGCAGGGCATAGGGATAGGTAACTTTCATAGGCGCACACATTTGCTTCTTCTGGAGAGTGACAGTTTGCAGAGAAAAGTGTGGCACGTTCCATAGCTTGACCTGAGAACTGTCAACAGGGCTAGGCATTTGTAGTGGCTGAATCAGAGATTCAGTCATAAGGCTAATTGGCTGGAAAAAGGGGTTTGCTGACTGGGTGTCAGCTTGTTGCAACGGATGGGGATCAGTTTAGCATAGCGGAAAAAGAATGGGGGCCAATAGGGGGAACATCTTCCGAAAGTGAGGTGAGGAAAGATTGAGCGGTAGCAGTAGGCATGAGCATACTCGGAGGAGTAATTATAAACGGTGAGGCCTGCAAATACTCAGCAAATCCAACTGAATAAGCTAGACCAGAAGTAGAAGGTGGAGGGCTCGGACCTATGGCAGGAGTTACTAACGAAGCAGGGGCAGGTACAAAGGAATGAGATGCGAGAGAAGAGGGAGTGAAATGTACCTGCTAACCAGTCGGTAGTGGCTCCGGAATCATTCGTGATTCACCTACAAACTCTGGCATTTGGCTAGCAGCGGGCACCTCTTCTCTGACAGTTTCATGCGGAACTCCTCTGATAACACTTTGTGTGCGCTGTCTTTTCGCAGGCGGACACTCACTAACTTCAGTCATTGGATCCCTCTGTTGAGGTGTTAGCCTGACCAATTTAGCGGCCCATGTGCATGTAAGCGAGCCTCTTGATATATTAAAGTGTACATTAGTGCCCACATAGGCGGCATGCTCGGAGACATTGCCTCCTTGTGCTGAAGAAGATGATACTGTTGTTTCTTCTTCCTGCTCCTCGGATCCCTCTGCTTCTTCGCTCTTGTCAGCACTAGAGATCGGGCTGGGATGGCCTTCATCCCACCATCTATCAAATTCCTGGTCGTCCTTTATCTGATTATAAGGAGCCTTCAACTGTGCTATTTCCTGGCGATATTTCCAGAAAGCTCTTATTTTTTCATCACTCCATTCCTTGCCCACTTTCAACTTGTTATACATGCTGCGCTCTATCGGAAGGTTGTCCCAGGCTACGACCATGGGAAAGTAAAACTTGTGCCATGGACCTCTGGTATCCGGTGTAGGGATTTGTGCTAATTCAACAAAATCCTCATCTTTATCAGTCTGCTTATTACGCCGCTTCTCCCAGTATGGTCGGGGAACATGTGTAACCTTCATGTGTGGCTCTGGTAGATCGTTGAAAGGGTTGTAATCCCACTTATCATTTACCAGTACCAACCCTAGATGTGCCAACTTCTCCTCTAGCAGTTTGTGCGATTATTTTTTAACAAGCGTTACTGACTTGAAACTCTTCGGGCAGGTGAAGAATCCCTTCCTCTTGACACTTTTGTAGTTATAGAACATGAAATCAATGAAACACACTTGTCGGAACACCTCCAGCGCGAGCACTCTATCGGTGACGCAAGCCGGGAGTAGGAAAGGCTTACCAATAAAGCCTCGCATTCGAAGGATTGTGAAATCCTTGCCCAAGAACCAGTCACAAGCAGGGGTGTAGCCTTGCAAAAATCCAGTCTGCTCCGTGTTGAGCCAGACGATATCACCTTCTTCGATCAAATCATTCAGGACCAGGGCTATGAAATAGTCCGCGAACGCATAATAGTCATATGTTGCGGAAAGGAAAGGTGTCTATGTAGACACCGGCTTTCTTTTATTCTGCTCATCAAAAATTGATAGTAGAATAAATTGGGGGAAGAAATCAGGATTTTGGTGCAGGAACATGTGGACCAGGCAGGAAAGAAATCTAAACTTCTTTTCCGCTTGGTAATTCTCCATTTGATGTATCATTTCTTCAACCATGAACTCAGCGAAATCATACTAGAAGAGTTCATGTTGCTTCCGAAACTGTATCGCAGGGCCCAGCTGAAAAGCCTCGATCTTCTCATCAGAGTCTCAGCCGCAAACAAATGCCAACATAGACATGGGGTCCTGGAGATCATCGCAGAATGAATCACGCGATAATGGGATACTCGGTGCCTTAGCAGACGCGATACCTTTCTTATTAGTCTCCTCTAACAAGAAATCGGAGCCGGGTTTCATCCTCTTCCATATTTTCTCCCCCTTGCTTGGGCGGAAATGCTCGATAGTTTCATTTTTTCTGCTGGGATCAGGGATACATAACATATGCCAAATAGCTTCTAGACTGATTTGAACCCTTAAATTGCGACCTTCAATGCAGTGGGTATCTGAATTATAGCGCTAAAAAGCCGCGTCGACCACCTCCGGGCAATAGTGCACCAATGAGACCATATATTGTGGGAGACCGCTAAACCAGACTTTACCTGCCGTGGATTGGTCTGCCTTTGCTGCTGATAACCTTGCACAAGCCGCCTCTCTGAGAGATTTAGGGTTCTTTGCAAGCTTTGGGTCGTAGATATTATCCCATTTTTCTCTAACCCTTTTCTGGTTACTCCATTCCTTGGGTCTATCCAGCTCTTCTGTGTGGGCTCTTTTCGTCTTCGCAGGTATACCAGGCGTGGCGTATGCTACATCCTCGTACACGTATACCTCGACCGAGGAATGAATAGCCGTATACAGTTCCTGGCTAATCTCCTCTTGCATCGGCTGAGCTGAGGATTTCGACATTTTTCTTTCTCTACAGAATTTGTAAGCTCCTGGCCTGCGAATACACTTGCACTGGATAGATAGACATAAAACACTTTGCACTTCTCTGCGTTTGAAAAAGCCTTCGAAATATTTAAGCCTTTTTGTTGCGATAATAGCAACCTTTCCCAAGGTGGTAGGCGAAAGCAAGCTTTTTGCATTTAATTCGGCATGTACCGTTAATCCTACAACT
>VDFB02000017.1:125991710-126025820 GCA_007258455.2 Sequoia sempervirens | reverse complement strand
GGCCTCACCTTCTATCTTCCTCTACTTCATCTAATTTCACTCACATTGCTCGCATCATTTCAAAATTTATTCCATTCTTCTAGAAATATTCACCATAGAAGGAACTCTTCTTGGCAACATATCTCCCCTTGAACTAGTGCAACTACCTCAATTTGGTGATCTAGATACAAGGTTGCAATTGACTCATAGTCCATGATCGGTTGATAATACATGCAATCTACCTCAATTCAACAATCTATTAACCATAAGGAATTCCTTCAAGATTCATAAATTCACTCTAATACCACTTGGTGTAGTCACATATGGAGGTTCAAAAATAGCATCCCAAACTATGAAACTAAATCAACAAAGCGAAAATACCACACACAAAGTATCTATAAGCATGAATCTTTATTGAATTCAAAATCTTACATGCAGCATATACCTCATGGGTGAATATTCAAGGCTCGTAGGCCTACCTCAAGGGCATCTAACATTACAATTAGCCAAAGGCCTTATTATAGTCACTCAAAGGGCGATGCAAAAATCTACTCTATCATACGTATTCTAACTAACTACTTTCATATGTATTACAAATGAGTATAATTATTCTTCTCAAGCTCCAAAAATGGTCTACATACACCACAACGATTCATAGAACCTGATGAATGATCAAGCATGTGGGTTGACCTCAAAATTTGAAAAAATAATCCTTCACAAAATGAAATGTCTTGTGAATCTCCCAAAGAGATACCCTTGAGCTTGTAATTCCTATATGATGTCCCATTAGGATTTTCATGTTCAAGGTTCCACTCTAAGAATTATGGACCAAATCGGCCCTAAAAGCTCTAACTATAAATAATAGTAAAGTTCTGAGAGCAATAATTTTATGTAGACAAATGCAAATGATTTGAAATCTAGATAGTTGTATATGATGTTGTGAAGGTACAATATCCTGATACGCAAGTTGAGAAAAAATAATGTGGTGGAATGTAAAATGAAACACTGAATTTCTGCTATTGAATGAATTCCAAGAAAATAAATGTTTTTTGTTGATACATGATTCCTTTACAACTAGAGATGCTCTTGGATGAAAATGCATCTCACTCCTCTATGGCCAGATGATCTCAAAGGGAAAAGGATGTTGGTCAGCTATCATGCATATATGTTAGGTCTAATCTCACCTGCATCCACTAGAAAGTGCATAATGATAATCATTGCATCTAAATTATCCTATATGACCTATTTCATATCTCAAATTTTGTCAAAAATTACCTAAATTGTTCCATCAGTCAAATGCATTGCACTGTCCTTCATATGCATTATACATTTCAATTGTGGTTCCATTGTTCACTTGCATCATTTTATCATTTAATTGTGTCACACTTTATTAGTTGTAGTTCACCATCCTTCACATGTGTCACACCACAACAATTATGATGCAATTTATAGTTGTAAGCCAATTTTCATCTATTACCTATCTAAAACAATTGTGTTGTACTAGATTAATTATGATGCACCGTACCATAGTTACAGTGAATGTGATAATAGTTATAGTGCAAAAATTACACTGTGTCTGCTTTCCCTTCTTTGAGTCTTTAAAAATATGCTAAAGCAACAAAATCACAAAGAAAGCTTTGGATACATACCACCACACTTGAGCCCTCCTTGCATCTATATGTTTGTACTTGAGCTCTTAGTCTCCTATAGTAAAAATACACAAATGACCTATTTTCACCATTATAGGGCATATTTATAACCTAATGTCACATAATGGGCCCCTACCTTCATAACAACCTCCTAAAACTAAACCAAATCACCAAAACACCACAAACCTAATTATGTCGTGCAAATGTAAAAGTGTACCTATAGAATCATGACACCATAATAAAAAACAACGTTGTACCTACACTCAAATATTACCCACACAAAACTCCTACTCTCATACCATGACCAAACATGTCCTTAAAAATGAAGATAACCTATGTACCTATCACCATCAAATTCCAACTCTAAAAAACACATGCAAAATTATACAAAAAGCACCAAACTGATAAGCAATTGTACCATCATCAAAAATATATGAAAACATGGTATCCCTATATTTTTGGCCTCTTGAATCATTTTAATGCTCACAAAATCACACCTCAAATATTAGGCATCCAAAAGTGTCTAGACAAGTATGCAACTCTCTCTACTCAAAAAACTAAGAAAATTGCACCACCACTATACAGTATATTGAACATGCTCTTCAATGCGTATTCAAAATAAAATAAAAATGATTCTTTATGCAAAATTTAAGCTCAAAATTGCAAAACCGAGAACAACAAGCTTTTAGGCTTCAAAAACTAGTTAGAGGGTATGTGCAGGATCATCATGGAAAAAACAATCCCTTAAGTGGCAAAAAATTCAGAAAAATTAGAGTTAGGGAACTTGACGTAAAAATTTGAATAAGTTATCTATATTATTTAAAAAATATGTATGAATAGAATCTTTAGCAAATTGAATGTAGTTTCTAAACTACTAGGTTTTAAAAAAAAAATCTATTTGGTGAAAATTTGAAATTTCAATACTGTAGTACTTAAATTTCAAGGGAAAAAAATAAGAAGTAGGTGTCTGTCTAACCACCCTAACCACAATAAAATGATAATACTTTTTTATAAGATTTTAGACCTAAGTAGAGTACTCATGTTTGGATGTGATGCATATTTTTTTGTAATTTTTTTCCAAGTAAATAACTAATTATGAATTTTTTATTACAACTTTTAAAAAATATAAAAACTCATATGTCTAACCACCTTAACTTGTTTAAAACTTCATGAAATTAAATATTTTAGTTTTTTAATCCTATAGTATATGAAGCATATATGTGATTCATATTTTGTATTCAAAAAATGTGATACCGTTTGAAAGTTATAGATGTTTTTCAATCAGCCTATCAATTAGGACTTTAGTCGTAATTAAAATAGAAAATGAATAATAATTATTAATTAAATTGAAAGGAAAGCATAATTTATATTGGTGGAAAGTTAAGAATCTCCTTTAAAAACCCTTTTCATTTCATCAATTTTGGGTAAAAATAAGTTGTCAGCCACATACCCTACAAATACCCATCATATCGCCTCTTTTTGGCCCATCATGATCGTACACATACCCTAGAAGAGAAAAATAAACAAACCAAACCTATTCCACAACATAGTGCTCAAAGTTCTAAAGCATTATTTTTATTATAAGAAGTCAAAAAATGGACAATATGGGTAAAAATTATGCCCGTTTAAAAAAAGTTGTCCAATTACCCATATAGGGTGGCACTGTGGTGGCCCTTGAGCGAAGCCACGAGTGAACCATCAGTGGTGGTTTAGTTGGTGCTGCTTGGGAAACACCCTAGTGGTTGAACTCAAACAATATTTAAATCCATTTTATTCTTTTCTTCTAGAATTTTAGTGGTGAACTTTAGAGTTTTATGAAATTTATTTAAACTACACAGATTTTAAAAATTTATTTTGTGTGGATTAATTATATTTGTTTAAAATGGCCTGCACTTTGGGATAGGTTCCTCCATGAGATTGGGAGGCTTTTTGGAGGGGATAAGCCCCTATTGATGGCACCTCATTGGCCATGGGAGGCATGTCGGTAACTGATAGCCTTGGTATGATGATTTTCACAATGTATGACATAAATTAAGTTTGTAAGGATATAGGGGTCTGTGGATCTGCTCCCTCCCATAATTAAAAAAAAGACAATAATTTTGCAAGAAGGTGAAAGTATAAAGTTATGTCACACTTCTATAATTGAAACAACCAAAATTGATCCAAATTTTAAACTTGAATCACTAAAAAGTGGTATATATGTTTTGAATTTTGAAATAATGTAAACTAATAATATGTGTATTTTTTAGTATTTTTCATATTTGTATTTTTTGAAAAAATTAAAAAATTATTTTAATATAGTTTTTTTATAAATTGACACTATAATTTAGTTGTTGATAAAATGTTGAAAAGTGAAGTTTTATGAGATACTAAGCTTTGTATGGTAAATTTTATTTGTTTCCTTCAACTTTTTTGTGTGTATTTATAAGTTGAAACCTTAGTGCATGGATTTTTTTTTCCAATTTTGATAAACATATAATTTTAAATAAATATTTAAATGGTCATGTATTAAAATATAGTTGTTTCCATTCGATGCCAACTTTTATATTAAGTATTTACCTAAAATATAAAAAAATTATAGTATCTTAATATAGATTATTTTATTTAGTGCATCATATCTATTTCAAAAAATTTAAGAAGTTTTAGTATTTTTCTTGACATGGTAATCAAATTTATATTTTTGTTTTGATGACCTACTTTTAATACAAAAATAAAATAAAATAAAAATATTAATTAAGCTATTAAAATAAATATATATTTGAAAACTACACTTATGGATCTACAAAAGGCTAATTCTACATTTAAAAAAAAAAATTATTTACATGAGTAATAGTTGTTGAAACATCATGTTTTCCAAATAATTTCATTTTTTTAGTGAATTGGCTTCAAAGTAGTGCTACATATGGATTTAGCCAACAATTTAAGTTGGAAAACTTGTGAACATATCTAATTTATCTAGAATGAATCTTACTAGATCATATATTTGACCAAGACTGAGTTTTAGTTATAAATACTAAAATTCACTTGTGCAAATAAGTTGTTTAAAAGTGTGGTACAACTTTGTACTTTTATCCAAAAACAATTTAATGCCAATAGTTAAACTTTTTTTTTTTAATTTTATTTTTTTGCAAACTAAGATAGAAGGTTGTATAGTCGTATAACCTGGTATGTCAAAAAATTATATTTTTTTCAACTTGTCCAAAATAGGTCAAGTTATATATGAATTTTCATCTCTCTACCAACCCAAATCCAACCATGAGGTTCATTTTGTCTCAAGAGGTCATCTACAACATTTCCACAATAAAACCCTCATTTGAATACACAACCAAGAAATCCTTTTCATCTAGCATTTCTCACATCCCAAATTTGCAAACAACTCATCATAACAACATATCCAAAACTCTCATATTTGCAATAAACAATATACAAAACCCTCATATATTTCTATGTATTTCATTCTCTCATACAAGACCATAGATTCAAACTTAATCAAGATTTTGACAACCTAGGCTTATCCAACCACAATCATGGCTCTGATGCCAAATTAAAAGAAACTTGCAGTCATCTAATAATAATGTTTACATAACCCAAAATAGAAATATATGCAAATAAGTATTTAGAATCCACATGCAAGAGAATAGACAACATATCCATCAAAATATGACATAAGATATACCATAGGAAAACCCTCAAGATGAAAAAATCCAACTTCCAAAATAATCCATCACTCATGTATTATTTAGCAATAAACATGAGAATACATCTTCAGAGCTCTCCATGAAAACATTTGAAGCATCAAGCCCTCAATAAGAACTCCATGTGAACAAGCTTGTAACCACACATCCCATGCAATTTTTTGACCCTCACAAATGATAACAAGAGTTATCCTACCAACTAACCAATCTTAAACAACTACCCATATGATTTCTTTTATAGAAACAAGCTCCCACAAAACCAATCTTAAACAACTACCCATATGAGTTATTTTATAGGATAACAAGAGTTATCCTACCAACTAACCAATCTTAAACAACTACCCATATGATTTCTTTTATAGAAACAAGCTCCCACAAAACCACCAAGTGGTATTACATATACCCATGTGACTAAAACCCTGAGATTACAAAACCATGACCACAAATTTAATTTTGGGTACTTTATTTAAATTGTTTTCCCCATATTAAATAAATATTTTTTTACAATTCAAATTTTTTCCCAATGTTGCATACAACACATAAAGTGGCCCCAAGAATGCTAGACCCATGTGATACATGCATTCGTAGATTCACCAAGTGCACCAGATAAATAAATAAATATTACATTATAACATTATGCAAGTTGTACAACACCTAATTCCTAACACGTTCCTCCTACAACTACCAAGCAACTTTTTTATTTTTGGGGCCTATATTTCTAATGCTCATATTTGTATTTTGAGTGGACGTTAATTTCAGGGGGGGGACATTTACTATGGTAGGTGAATTTGAAATTTGAAGAGGAACAAAATAAAAGAAACAATTAGTTAGCAAGAGTAGAGAAGAAGAATTTAAGGAGGAACACAGAAGATAATGACAACAATAGTAGAGTGTAGAACTAATGTGTAGCAACAACTATAGGAAGTGGTTACATAGCAACTCCATATAGTTAGCTACTACAAAATAGCAACAATAGTAAATGCAACTTTGATTTGGTATTTTCGGGTTTAATTGTAGTCACATGGGGATATATATTGATACAATTGCTATGATAATTTTCTAAAATAGATCTTCTAGCTTGTTTGATATTGTCTTGTATTATATTTGTGGTTATTTGTATGTTTCTCTTGATTATTTTGGTGTAGGCTATTAATGCATTAGTAAAGAATGATGATGGATGGTTAAGGTACCAACTATTGTGTATGTGGTATAGTGTCTATAAGGATTTCATTTTCCTCGCAATTGGTGTTGTGCACTATTGTGAATGTGATATGTTGTGTCTTGAGGATACTTCTATGTAGGTAAAATTATTTTAGCTATTAAGAGTAAGCATGTGTAGAGATCTAGCATATATCTTGTTTAGGAGCATTGAGTTACTCACAATCCTCCAATGACTAGATCAATCAATACAAAATACGTGAATGAGGTACTATTTCCATTATAACTACTTGATCAATTGAACTTATGAATCATATTAAGTCATGATCATCTTCATATTTTTATTTCTAACGATGGAATAGCGAAGTCTCCATCTTCATCTTAAGAATCAAGCTAAAAGTGCTTATAGTAAATTTAGAAAAATAAATAAATTTTCTATTTAAATAAATAGTATGACAATAAAATGACACATAATGATACTAGATAGGATAAGTATGAAACCTTAAAAATAAATATATTCTATATATTATAATTTGATTAGTCAACTACTCTTACAAATACCATAACTTAATATTGTTTCAAATTTATTATTTTAAAAGCTATAATATAAATCTTTTATCTTCATATTTTAGAATTAACAAAACTATTAATTGAATAATATAATTTGAAGTGTTAATTGATAGGGTGTATGCTATTAAAATATCTTGTAAAGTAATATATGAGTAGGAAACTTGAGGTGAAAATTTAATTGGGAATTAATTTGAATGATTTTATTCAACAAGGTATTGTGAAATAATTGGATGCCAAATAGCATAAGAATAGGTTCCTAAATATGAACAGCGAAATTGAATGGTAACTTAGTGAACACAAGAAACTAATGTAATTAATTGATAACGAAGAAAATGTAGACACCGAGATTTTGGTATTCCTTGCTACTCTCGTGCACCTCACGCATTTACTCAACATTGGAAAACCTCTTGGAGGGTTTGGTGTTTTACATATAGATGGTCAAATAAATGGGCAAGCCAATAGTCAGGCCACCACTGAACAATTTCTTCAGTCACGTTGCTACAAATAAAGTTTGACTCCCAGCGACATTAAACTTTTAGAGTCAAGTCAAGCAGACTACAAAAACGTTTCGAATACGTGCTGAAAATTAAATTTTCATAGATGCCAGAACAGTCAGTTTCTAAGCATGCATCAAGTAGTTGAAGTTTGGCACGATTTGAACTTATCTTCCAGGACTGTAGTCATTCGCCGTATTCAACAAGGAGTTCGCCACAATGTGAACTCTGATTTTCCAAACTTTGGAATCGTATCTCTGTGTCCAATGTAAATCGTCTCTCTTTTCAATCTATAATTTCATCGATTCTTATCTGGTTGCACACAACCAAAGTGTTCCTTGGTAAATTAATATGCAGTACTCACGGCTGTTTCCAAACAACACGGTAACTTTTATACCGATATTTTGTAACATTAGAAAAGTCTCCTCAGCTTATTCCATACGTATACAAATTAATGTATCATCACTTTCTACGTCATTTTAACATATTGTTGACAAGTCAAGGCAAGATCTATGCGGTTGCCTTCGCACTTTCTAAATAGGCAGGGAAAAGACTGCGGTGTCTGGTTGATGAATTCCTTCTCACTGTCATACGACAGAAGTTAATGGGACATAGAGTCTTTCCATTCCATTTTCCCCACTCCTCTCATACGCCAGAAATTAATGTGAGCGTCGTCGCTTATCTTCTTTAAACTTTCTTTGAACTATTTTATTGTTGATGACCACGAATCCTTTGCAAATGAGTAGTGCAATGTGAAAATGTATAAACAATATTATTTTATAAAATTAATATTTAATTTTTACAATTTTTCTAATTACATTATATGTTGATATTTTCTAATCTTTTTAAATATAAAATTTTATCTATGATTATTTTTCTAATCTTAAATTTAAAATATTTTTCATTCTTTTACAATATAAAATCTAAAGTTCGTAAGAACAATAGATCTAAATACGTTCATAATAGCAAATACTTACCATAGTCTTATAGTATCAAATATAAAGTATATTATATAGAAGTTTTTTAACACCCATACAACATCTAATTTTGATATTGTTGTACAATAGCCAATACGAAATAAATGTAAATCTATTATTTAATTATTTTCCTACTCCTTTTCTTGTCTCATGCTTGTGAAGGAACACAAAAAAAAATTTCTACTATAGTAAAATGGTACATATTCTAATAATTAAACAATGAATACAACCATGTAATCTATATTCTGAAGAATTGAGATTGGGAAACAAGAGAAGAATAGAACTACATAGCTATTTTGAATAATTTAGAAAGATCAATCATTTAATTTCATTCTATTAATATAAGTAGATACAACTAGTAATTGAGATTTATAATTTGATATCAAACATGATGCCAAGGACCTACGATAAAATTCTACTAGAATTTTATCTCACATAGACTAGCTTGTGTCATACATTTTAATCTCAAATAGAGTCATGTCATGTAGTTTTGAACTTATACTACAACCCATACTAGGACTCACTTAAACTATCAAATTTTCTATGTGTGTGTCTTTTATGCAATGTTTGAGAAGGAAATAAATTAAAAAGTATAGTGGGACTTCCTTATAAGGAAAGAGTTTAATGAACTTAATTTATCTCAATAACAATTCAAGCCCCTAAGATTTTTTTGTATAAATTCCACATACACATTAAACAATGCAAAATGTGAGATGCATGAGGATGTAGAAACGATAATTTTACTATTTTATAGTTGAGTATGCTTTCAATCGATATTTTCATTTCTAGATTATTCTTCAATACTTCATTAATTACATAAGACTATTGATAATACATGTTTGTATTGTCCAACTTGAGAAATTTTGTCCATAAGGCCACAAGGTAATGTCTATCTTTGATAAAAATGGCTTTGAACTAATAGATGTAAAATTTCAATTATGCAAGTCTGATATTTTCCATTTTTCCTAGCCTACAAATTGGGTTGCACTATGTAACAATATTAGGCTAGTAGGAGACTTAGAGGAACATATCAATCTTGAATAAGGTAGTCACTAAGGAGATTTAGCTAATGGGATGAGCAATGGGATCAGTTTATACTCCAAACACAATGGATTGAGCACTAACATAATATATTTACAATAGGTTTCCAATATGGTTTAATGACACATTCATGGATGAAGAGTCCAAAGGAAGGACTATTTAGTCATGCAACTTAGATTTAAGACAATAGAATTAACATGGAATGGAAAACAACTTATCATTGATTCAATACCACATAACGATTACAATATGGCCCACTAACATATCACATACTCATTACAATATGTTATACAAAGATATAGCAATTGAGAACTCAAATATTCTACTGCTAATCTAATTTTGATTTTCCTACTCCTTTTATCTCTCCCAATGAATCCAAGAGGTTTTTATATAAAAATTCCATACCTTAGGAATGATTTACATCAGCTATATGAGGTCTCAAATCTCAATCCCCTATGAAATATGTAGGTTAGGCTAAATCCAATGATGAAGCTTCAAGATTAAATGAATTTCATTATGGTTCAAATTGAAAGTTTCTCTAGTTCCATGCTTCCATTTGAAATATTAATTTGATTATCATAAATCACGAGAAGGTCTTGGAAACTACACACATCAAACTAACTGTTAATAATTCTAAACTATGAATCTGATGCCATTTTTGGTGATGATAATTATTTTCCAATTGATTCAAATATGATGAAATTTGGGTATGATGCGCATGATCTGTTACAAAGTTTAATTCTATGTCATTAGCTAAAGTGAGATTCTTTAATGAAATATGGTATGCTATATTGAGACTCCTATTGATTGAAACAAAAAAAAATATATATTCTTGGTTGGTACAATATTGCATTCAACTTGGGATGCTCATACATAAGACATGTAGGGTTGTTTAAAAATTGAGTCCCTCACTTTTTTAGGGCTAGAGAAAACCAAATAAAGTCCATCTCAACCTATGGAATCCACGTTGAATCTTCTATTTGCATTTTTTCCACATAACAAGGTCTTCTTCATTTTTCTTATTTTTGGTGTTGCGCTCTCTTCTATTATCCAAAATATTCTCTATCTTGTTATAGTTTTGATGTGGTAAATTTACTTAAGAGATCTACAAGTTATTGAATATTGGTGATATATCAAGTGCTTTTGATAAGTCAAACTCATAAACACTTTGAATTAAATTTCCTAAGAATCTTACATGGGGAAAACTTCTTCATCTTTAGCTTGTTGTATGTGTCTATTGGAAATATGTATTTTCTAAGGTATATCATGACTTCATTTCTAATAGAAAATTATTCATGTCTCAACTTTTCATTTTCTCATCATTTGTTCTTTTGTTTGTTTCCTCCAAGTGTGTACTATTTCCATGTATCTTGTGAATTTTTATTTCATACTTCTCTTATTTTTCATGTAGATATCTCTAATTTTAAATATCTAGGTCTAGTTTACAATCTACTCAAATTTTTGAATGGTGTCTTTCTTAAAGTATTTATCGATTTGTTATATGAAAATTCTTCTTTAATAGAATTATAACTCGATTTCCTAACTTTTCCCCTATTAAAAATCATAACAAGTTTCTTAGACTCCTATTGACCACTTTTCCTTCTTTGTAGGTGTGTGGGTGATACATTGAACTAGATTTTAGATCTATATTCATATTTTCCCATAATTTCTTCCAAAAATTACTTATTAAATTTATGTCTTTATTTGAAACTATCCTCCATAATAAACCATGCAATATCACAATTCCCCTTAAAAAATAGGCTAGAAATATCTATAGCATCATTTATCTTCTCACATGGAATGAAATGCACCAACTTAAAAAATTATGATAAAAATAACTTTGGGAGTAGAGCTCTGAAATGAGAAGCTTTGGAAGACTTTGGGATGAATAATTTTAGCTTTAGAGGTACCAAATGAACATAAAGGAAACTCATAATTAAGGGGGGGTGTTGAAATACTATAATCTTAATTCAAAGCATTTAGGTTTTATATATATCTAATTATTGACCAGTTTCTCTTGGATCTTTCCTCTTCATTCCTCCTACAACTACCAAACATCTTTTTACTTTTGGAGCCTATATTTTTAATGCCCAAATTTAAATTTTAAGTAGCGACTCATTTTGGTGGGAAATTTATTGTGGTAGGTGAGTTTGAAATTGGAAGATAAAAAATAAAAAAAAATAAAAGAAGAAAATAATTAGTAACAGTAGAGAAAAATAATTTAAGGACGAACATAGAAGATAATGACTACAATAATAGAGTGTTGAACTAAAGGGTAGAAATAACTATAAGAAGTGGTTCACATAGCAGCTCCATATAGTTAGCCACTATAAAATATCAATAATAGTGAGCTAAAGGAAATTATAGGGTTACACCTTTTAGGAGATGGAACTAGGCTTAGGACCTATTTCACTCTTAGTTTATTAGGAAACCAAGATCCCTTGACCAACTGACTTAATTGAGTGAAGGAGAACTTAGGGGGTTTCCTAGGGTGTGATTAAATGTGGGTTCACCATTAAAATGAAGCTTCAAAGGATAAATGAAAATATCTATTGAAAAAACCCTAGAAACTTAAGAACATGAAATCAAATTGATAAAAATAAATAAAACAAAAAGGAACCTAGCAAACTGATGGATTCCAAGCAAGATCTGTAACTCTGAAATTCTAGTTTTTGAAGTGCATTGGGACTCATACACTAGGATGGGTGATTTAGTCTTGCTACAAGAATCTAGGCATAATCTAGAATCTTCTATTGACTAGTCTGGATCTACAAAAACTTGGTAAAAAGAGGTATATTGAGACTCATACGCCAAGAGGGGAAATTTAGTCCCACTATTAGTATTTGAATGAAACTTTTGTAGCCTCTAGTGATCTTATGTAGCTTTCATCTAGTCTGATCTCTAAGTCTGAAAGTTTGAATTCTGGCTTGTAGGTGAGTTTCGGTGAAGGTGACAACTTCTTGACGACTTTGAAAACTTTTGCAACTTTGTCTTCAAAGGATCTTCAAGCTCTAAATCACCAAAAGTTTGCAATCATGCATGAAGAGGGATTTTTTTTTGTTGTTGTTAAGGAATAGGGGTTTTCTTTCGAGGTGATCCCACAATATTGGTTTACAATTTTTTGTCAAACAGGACATTGAACTAAGTTTTTTAAGCTAAGTATTCACTTTTGGGCACCTATAGCTGTTGAACCTTGAGGAATTTGAAGATGATTCAAACTAGTGATTTGTGTCATTTTTTTTGTAGATTCTAAATATATAATTTTAAAAAAATTGGAATCAAATTGCATTTATTTTTCCATCTCCTCTGAAAACTATTTTTTAATAGTAAACACCATTTTTAAAGAGTGTCATGTACTTGCTAACACAACTTTTTTTCTCTGAAGGATAAAATTCTATTCTTTTATAATTTAGATTTTTAACTACAATATCTAGTGCATGCAATTGATTTCATAGTGTTTAATTGCATTTTTTTCTTAATTAAGTTTTGAAGTCAGACTAGTTACATTTCAAACATAGGTTTACTTGCTAACACATAACTATTTTTTTATGTATTGAAATTATTATTTATTTTTTTGTTGGATCAAGGACATCAATATCTAGTGCATAGACATCTTTTAGATTTTCTTTTATAATATGCTATTTTTCCACAGGTGTAGAATAGAGAGCTTGATTTTTGGTGAAAAATCTACATTCACAAGAGATAAAAATTGCTAGTAGTGGCATGGTGTGATGGTTAAGTTGTTTTGTTGTTATTCTTGCCATCAAGGTTCAAACCCCATTGGGATGTAATTTTTGATAATTTATATTGGGATGAGGGGCCCCATTTGTGACCTCACCAATTCATAGATCTGGGTCAAAAGTGTTTATCCCACTTATTAATACAAGAAATAAAAAATAAATATAATAATCAAATTAAAATTATTTAGAATTGTACTTTTTGGGAATATTATAATAAGGACTACATACTTTAAAAAAATAAATTTTAAATGAATTCATTTGATCCCCCGAAAGATAAATCAAAAGTGGTTTTTTATTAGCATTTTGATAGGTGTGAAGGAGACTCTATTATAGGTATGGTTTAAAACTAGTGAGGTTTTATCCAAGGGAGTTTGATATAAGGTTGTTTGATCAAACCCTCTTCAGTTGAGATCATTTAAATGGAACTTTTCAAGGGTTAAATCATCATATTTTCTAAAAATATGTGATTTCAGCAAAACTCGGGATCTCCCAGAAAGTGTAAACCACTATTGTGGGATCAGCCTTGGTCAAACCTCATTTTGGTAACTAAACCTTGAAATAAAATGAAATAGGATGAAGGAATTATGAATGAACAAGTATAATGTTGCAACTAACGAAACCCTTGAGATAAAGGTTACAAACTTTCCTGAAATGGCTCAAATGGATGTGGATCTTGACTCTTGATTGAATGGTTGAAACTTGACTTGAATACTTGGTCACTTAATCATGAAACCTACATCAAAAATGTTAGCTCAAAAACACACATGATGCATGAAGACTTTGACATGATACTTAAATCTTGAATTTAGCTAAAAAATGCTTGATAATTAGCTCCTTGAATGCTCTCTTGATCATAAGTTTTCTATAATGCTTGAATACTTGAAAGATTAGATGACTTGAGAACTTGCTAGCTTGTTAGGAGAAATTATGTGAAATAACCTTGCATTTATACTTGTTTATGCCAAATTTTCCAAAATTACAACACTACAAGCCAGCATCATATTAAGGATAGTAAAATCCCACTAAAAGTTTCATTTAAAATAGGTCTTGGTTAAAGTAGGAATCATATGCCAAGTTGGGTGTATGAGTCCCAGTGTCTTAAACATGGGACACAAACTCCAAGAAGTGTTAAGTTTAATGCAATGTTTAAAATCAAGCCCTGAAACCTAGGTGGGACCCATACGTCCAAGGTGGTGTATGAGTCCCAAATCACCAGAACTAGAACAAACAACCACAAACATTGAATTATGATTTATCATTTATTAAATGTTGGGATTATCCTAATAAAAATGCATTAAATTAGGCTTTTGGGTGCAAAATAGGACCAACTAAGGCATAAAGCAACCCAAATTTAATAGGGAGGGCCTATAAGAGAGGAGGACCAATCACATTAAAGGCCCCAGGTCACAAGAGCGAAGAGCAGAAGGCTTCCCTAACTTACCTCTGTTCAAAAGGGTGTTACGAGATGCAGGATGAGAATGATGAGGACTATAAGGTCCTTCAACCACTCTATAGACCTAAAAATTAGAATGGGGCTAGGCAAGCTAGTCTTTGGGTTTAACACTATGCCTCAAGAAGCTCTCTACTTGAGGATGAAAGAGTGGTTCTAGGATGACAACATGGTGCGCTGGCATCTCTCAAGTGTGTTGGCATCCATAGGACCAAAGGACTAAATAGACAAGGTTAAACACAAGAAAACCAACTAACAACCTACCTAATCAATTCCAAATAGCCAAAACAAAGATATGAAGTAGGAAAGATATGCACAAATATGATAAAGTAAATACACAAGAGTTAAGGCGGAAAGAATAATCTCACAGAGGTACTTGTTCGTCAACTAGCTCCAAGTAGCACATCCACCTACACACAAGAAAGAGGAAAATTGTTTAGGGAGCCATATAAGGGTCTACCTCAATCAGACCCTCGTTTTAGTGTTTCCACCTCCAATGATAGCCAAGTTTGAAACAATGGAGAAATATATGATAAAGAAGGAAATGAAGTAAATAACACAAAAGCACTATAAAAATAGTAAAGTGCTACCCACCAAATCGTAGAGGAGAGGAGTAGAAAGCTTGCCATCTCCACCAAGAGCTCACTACCTAATGGAGGAGAAAATGAGAGGACTCAATCCTCTGCTGCAATGGTGTTTGTTCCACACTTTCTCTATGGAGTTGACAAAGTGTTGCTGTTGTTGTTATGGAGTGAAAAGTGTTGCTTGAAGGCTAAAAGTGAATGCTAGAATGCTTGGAAAGTGTGCTAAAGGATGTAAATAGATGAAAAGGATGTAGAAGGAGTGAATTTGAAGGAGAGAATGAAGAAAATTGCCATATTCGGGTCAGTTAGTTGAAGGGGGCATTACAAACCAAACTCCAATCAAAAGTGTAACACCTTTGTAAGCTCTAGATGTAGGAATCTACCAAGGACGTAAGTGTGTCATATGGACAGGTATGTGTAGGATCATGATGGGCCAAAAAGTGGTGATATGATGGATTTTTGTAGGGTATGTGGCTGATGACTTTTTTCTTACCCAAAATTAATGAAACGAAAAGGGCTTTTAGAGGATATTTTCAGCTTTCCACCAATATAAATTATGCTTTATTTTGAATTACAACTAAATTTTTGATTGATAGGCTAATTGGAAAAAATCTATAGCTTTCAAACAGTATCACATTTTTTGAATCCAAAACATGTGTCACATTCTACGCTTTGCATACTATAGGATTAAAAAAAAAAATGAATTTCATGAAGTTTTGACCAAGTTAAGGTGGTTACACATGAGTTTCTTAATTTTTGAAAAGTTGTAATAAAAATTCATAACTAATTATTTACTTGGAAAAAAATTATAAAAACATATGCATCACATCAAGACATGAATCCTCTACTTATATCTAAAACCTTACAAAAAAATATTATCATTTTATTGTGGTTAAGGTGGTTAGACAGAAACCTACTTATTTTTTCTCTGAAATTTAAGTACTACTGCATTGAAATTTCAAATTTTCACCAAATAGATTTTTTTATTTTTCAAAATAAACCTAGTAGTTTAGAAACTACACTCAATTTTCTACAAATTCTATTGTTACATATTTTTGAAATAATATAGATAACTTATGAAAATTTTTACGTCAAGTTGCCTAACTCTAATTTTTCTAAAATTTTTGCCACTTAAGGGCATGTTTTTTCCATGATGATCCAACACATACCCGAATTTCTACGTCCTGCACTGGTGTCCCCAAAAATTATTCCTCTACTAAAAAACAAAACACCCATCAAGTGGAATGAAGGTAGTAGGCTTTTGTGGAATTTATCCTTCAGATTTGGTTTTCTAAAGGAAAGGAAAAAGGGGTGCAAATTCACTCCTATACATTTTTCGCCCACTTTAGGGAGCAAAAATATTGATGAGTGCTTTGGTAAAGTAGATTGAAGAAATAGTAGAGCTAGAAATGTATACCTGGAAGCAGACCATGATCTGGTTAACTCAAGAGTTCAGGACAAGCCAAAGACTTCATAGCCCCACAGAACTATGAAACTAAAGAATGACAACATCTTATAGGCTTGTAGACCTACAAGGAGGCAACCCACAAGATCTCTTACATGAAGGATTCCCTAAGAATTAAGCACATCATAGGCCCACAGACCTACAAGGAAGGTGTCCCCCAAGATCACTCACATAAAAATAATAATTTCAATGTCCAGTTTGGCCAAAAATTGTAAACCACTATTATGGGATCTATAAATATTTTTTTTTCTTATATTTTTAACAAGGTATAATCTTGTGGATTGACCTCCACCATGGTTTATCCCCTAACAAGATTTCCATGTAAAAAATTTGGTGTTATGTGTGTTTTTGATGTGTTGTTGATTCATGTTTTCATTGACATTGATCAGATATGAGAATAAGCATTAATAAGTTTAATGAGTTTGAAATTTTGTGACAACTAATTCACCTTACCTCTCATTTGTCTTCCCTTGTGTTGCCAATAGATTTAATGCCAATATGTACCTTCATTTACCAATTTTCCAATTTATGATTATGTCAAATTTTCTTGGTAATTGGTCTCGACATACTGGTGGTAGTAGGAAGAACACCTATCCTTTTAATTCTTAAGTCTTGGCTATTTATATAGAAAGTTTTCGTTGAGTCGGTCGGATTCAAACTTCTATTTATATTTGCATTGTTCTCTTATATCTTAGGCATTTAAGAAGTCGATGACCCAGTTTTGTTAGTTGTCTATACCAACCATGTAGATGCTTACCTTATTAATGTAGTTCTTGTCGTTATGGCATACGTTTGGAAAATATTGATTTGGTTCTATTTCTTTAATTGGGAATTCAGTGGGAATCAAAGCTTGGTATTGTTCTATCACTTTTCACTATCTCATTCCAGCACCCTTAGGATCCACACTTCAATCTAATAAAACTCATCTAATTATATTTTGGTGTGTTATTTTAGGCTAAGTAATATAGAGGTAGCTGACCCTGTATTTCTATCTTCCTTCTCTTTGCATGCTATGTTGTATCTTTTGTGACTGGCTATGTTGGAGTATTCATTTGTTAAATTGTTGTCTGGTAGTTGATGTGAGACTTTCAATAGAGGTTGCTACAAGCTTAACCTATGCCTCCCCTTTATTCCTCTCCTTTTTATTTCTTTTAGTCATGCCTCTGAGTGGAGAGAGGTTATTTGGATTTGGTTGTGCCTTAACACTTCCTGCATTGGTAATAACTGCCAATGTATAGTTCAAAAGGAAGTAGTATTATAATTATGTAGTTTTGTGTTAGATTGAGGTCTTGGATTTATGGTGAAATTCCTTTCTCTAAGATAGAATTAGTTTTTGTTGGAAAATTATGCACCCTCCTTCCTTCCATTAAGTTTCTGTATGGCTTAAAATTGTGTTGTTGTTTCTATTTTAATTTTATGTGGTTTTAACTTTTATCGCTGCTAAAACATAGAAAGAAATTAGCTATAAATGTTTATTTAAAATAATTGTAATGAAATTTAAAAACAAAATTATTTATCATGCTCTCCATTGAGTTGTGCATAGTAGCCCAAAGGTTGTTGTGTGTAGCCCATGGAAGCTACACTTTGCATGTTTGTTAGTTAATATATGTGTGTTTGTGTGTGTACATCTTTAGTTTTTAGTTATTAAATTTCCATATGACTGTTTTAAAAAAAAGAAGAGAAGAAAACAATTTTATTAAATTTATACAGTAGTTTAAAAAAAAAAAAACATTTACATTGTTGATTTATGACTTATAATGATGCTAATTTAACAATATATATATATGTGTGTGTGTGTGCATGTAAGTATATACATAGATATATGTATATAATTATATGTATTATTAATTTGGGTAAACATGCAATTAGATAAATATGGTTTCAAGATGTAATTTAGGAAACTAATTAAACTACGAAAATGATTTAATGGTGTTCAAAAAATTGAAAATAAAATACATCACAAGCTAGATTATTCCATATTGAATAAGGAGTCTTTTGTAAGTTAACGCCCTTTATGTTTAGCCAAGAATGGTTGTTGAAATGATATGGGTGTCTAAATGTATGTAGTATTTATTTATTGTGTTCTTTAGAATTGTCATTCGGATTGTGCTAGAGAATGAAAATTTTGTCCAATCATGTTCCCATGTTTGGTTGCATTATTTCCCTTGTATTATTTCCAAAGTGTCAAGAATTTGTGCTTAGTCATGTGGGATAGTATGTGGGAACCCATAGCATGAGTTATTCAGCTTCCAGAGACAAGGGTTAAAAATTGTTTTTGTTGGTTTTCTGAGAGTTGACCTTTGTTATTCGTTGATCATATTTTGTTTTAACTGTTGGCACTGTTGTTTCATCTCTTGTTATGAATTTGTGTGAGAAGATTCATGCCCCGCCTATATTCTTGGTTCTTGTGGTTTTGTGCTTACATGTTTTTGGTACACCCTTGGCGTTGTGAATTTTTTTTTGGGCTATTAGATAGAGTGGCTCATCATGGGGGCCGGTGCACAAAGGGGCAGCCTAGGTAACCCATGAACGAGTTGGTTAAGCAAGTGAAAACCTAATAAAACACACTAGTTGGTTTAGGTAGGTTAACATTAATTAAAGATAAGTCAGATTACTCATCCACATCATTAGTTATCTCACAGACTAAGGGTGGGATGAGAAGGCCATGGTCGGAAAGGTCGATACCTCATCCTCACAAGAGGCTAGTGGTCCCACACGTGTCACCCTATGGGGCAGCCACCCAGTGAGGGGCAGCCAAGATAACCATAGATGGGGGTCAACGTCGGTAGAGAGGCAACTAGGATAACCCATAATAGGGTCGTGTGATGACACTCTCCCATAGTACCCCTTGCCATTATGTTTGCATGTCTCTTGAAGTAGTCGTTTTGTAGTAGTCATTGATGTTGTCAATCTTTATGTTCTAGTTGTTTTTTCTATGTTTTGGTCTTGTGGTCATTCTTCTTGACTATCTTGGTCACGGATCTTTCTTGTCAGCTCCTAGCATGGGGGGTGGGCCTTCGGGTCCATGTGGTCAGGTGGAACATACTACACACCCCATTGGGTTCCCTATCAGCGTTCGTGTAGTGCAGTATTAATTAGATGTGGAGTATTCCTAATTTCACTATATATTCAGATGTATATTCCTTATTTCTGTCATACTCATATATTTGATGTACTAATCCCATGCTATGTTAGGGAAACAATGATGTAAACTTATGTTATTGAATGATGTAATGTAATGGAAACAAATGTAATGTATAATTGTACCTTTGTATTCCTTATGTGATTAATGATTGTGGTTGTCATCATTTTGAGTTTTGTATCTGTGGAAATATGCTCCTTTGTATTCACATGATTATTATATATGTTTATGGTTATTGAAATTGAGTTAATCTTGTTTATGTTAAGTTTTCACATGTGAATGCTTCTTAATGGTGGAATTATAATGGATGTATGGTTTTGTTAATGAATTCTTTGTCATGATTTATAATGTAACTTGGAATTTGTTCATTATCATTATGTTATGGGTTTAGGTTATGTAGTGTCTTCACGTGTACCCTAGAGGACATAGGTGGCTAGTGTATCCATTTAATTGAATGTATTGTATTGGAACTTAATGTACATTTCATATATGTTAAAGTTAAAAAAAACAAATGCGTGGATTTAGTTTTCTTAGTTTTCCTTTGGGGTTCACATGATGGGGCATTACAAATTGGTATCAAAGTTAGGTTTGAAAACACTAGGTTCTCTAGGTAGTTTGAGCCCATTAGGAAACCTTTGTGTTTAACTCTTGATCTCACATGTTCCCCTCTAATGTTGTGTAGGAACATGCCTTGGGGTAGGGGTCATGGCTATGGAAGAGGCTGACATGGTGGCCATGGAGCCAACCACCAAAGTTCATCGCCTCTGAGCTCCTATGGTTCAGAATGTGAGGATTGTCAGAGTTCCCAAAACAATCCAGGAGTCGAAGGCCAAAACCCAGAGCAATCGGGTCTAGAAGGAGTGCAATTGCAACACCTTCTTGAGGATATTTTGGGTCATTTAGGCCCTAGTCCAGAGGAGGAGCAATAGGTGGAAAGAGAAAGAGAGAGATCATCGAGATGGAGGGATTTAGTAGTAGAGTAAGATGCAGTAGTGGCGGGTCACATGAGGGACTTGTTGATAGCATGACCTCCCACATTTGATGGTTCTAGTGGGGTCTAGAGGTAGAAACATGGTTGATCGATCTAGACCGATGCTTTGCTATGCATCCTTATGGTAGTGATACTAAGACTAGGTGTGTCATCATGCACCTTAGAGGCTTTGCATCCACTTGGTGGAAACTTGAAGAGAAGAAATTGCATCTTGACATCAACATGGTGACTTGGGAGTTATTTATGGAAAGATTTAGGTCATGTTTCCTTTTTGATCACTGGAGACAGTGTCAAGTAGATGAATTCCATGAGTTGATACAAATGGCAATGTCCATTTAGCAGTATGAGTGTCACTTATATGAGCTTAAATAGTATGTGGGGATTGGTAATGATGAGGCTATACTAGTTCAACACTTTATTAGGGGCTTAAACTCCTGAATCAGTGGAGGAGACTAGGTCTTCAAGTTGAAGATGATGCAGGTAGCTGTTGAGAAGGCTCATCTTATGGAGGAAAACTTGGGTATGGCTTTGGGAGGCCACACAAGTGTTCATATTGGTAGTGCACTAGCATCTAGTTTTGTTTCTCAAGGTGGAAAATCTCAAGTTGCAAGCTCTTCCAAGAGTCATCATGCACCCTCCAAGGGTGGTTACTAGCAGCAGCAGTAGTCATAGCTGAAGAACAATAATTCTTAGTCTTAGTAGAGTGGAAGATCTCAGGCTGGAAAGATTCAGGAAACTTGCTTGGCATAGCCGTTTTGAGTAGCCTGCACAAAGTACACAGTCGACACCCAGTTGAGGAAGATTTGAGTAGTCAAATGCACCCTCTGGTGGAAGAGGTTTTGGTCGGGGCATAGGTTGTTTCTTCTATGGTCAACAAGGACATATTGCCAGAAAATTTCTGCAAAGGAGCATGACGGGTTTTAGTCAGAGACCAGCTGCTTCTAAGCTGACAATGGGTGATGTGGGCAGATCACACCGATTTTTCACGGCAGTTGGAAACCATCAAGCTGAACATCAGGGCACTATAGTTGAGACATCAGGTTTGTTACATGGCACTAGTATTTCAATTCTCTTTGATTCTGGAGCATTAGATTCATTTATCTCTCCTTCAGTAGTTGAATATTGTAGACTGGTGGCAGTAAGGCAAGGTGTTAAGTGGCAAGTCAAATTGGCCTTTGGGGCAAAGGTAGTAGTAGAGTGACTCATTCAGGATTGTAGTTTGATAATTGGGTCACTTGTGACTACAATGAACCTTTGAATCCTACCTCTTGGTTCCTATGATGTTATCTTGGGTATGGATTGGTTGAGTGCTCATCAAGCTCAATTGATTTTCGTTGCAAGGTTGTCCAATGTGTTGATGATTCAGGAAATGAGATTGAGATCATTGGTATATAGAGACCTATCTCACTACAGATGATCTCAGCCATGCAATTGAAGAGGTGTTTCCATTAGGGTTGTCATTTGTTTGTTGTATCAGTCAATGACTTGGATTTGGGAGAGATTCAAGAGGTGTCATTAGATGACTATCCTCGTCTTAAGGAATTCTCTAATGTTTTTTTGAGTGAAATTATGGGGATGCCACCAAAGCATGACATCAACTTCAGAATTGACCTTGTACCCAGAGTTGATCCTATATCTATGGCTCTATACTAGATGACGACACAAGAACTTCAAGAGCTATGTTTGCAATTGGAGGAGCTATTAGAAAAAGGGTTCATTCATCCTAGTGTTTCCCCTTGGGGAGAACCAGTAATATTCATGAAGAAGAAGGATGGTTCACTCTGTTTGTGCATTGATTATAGATAGCTTAATAAAGTGACAGTGAAGAACCTGTACCCTTCACCGAGAATTGACGACCAATTCAATTAGATAAAGGGGGCTGAGGTATTCTGAAAGATTGATCTTAAGTTAGGATACCATCAATTGAGGATAGCCAAAGTAGATATACACAAAACTGCATTTCACACTCATTACGGGCATTATGAATTCGCTGTTATGCCATTTGGGTTGACAAATGCATGATTAGTTTTCATGAGTTTGATGAATGGATTTTTCCAAACCTACTTGGATAGATTTGTTCTCATATTCCTTGATGATATTCTGATGTACTCGACAACTATTGAGGAGCATGAGGAACATTTGAGACAAGTGTTGCATTCCTTGAGAGATAATTAGTTGTATGATAATCTAGCAAAGTGTGAGTTCTTCAAAACTGAGGTAAAATACTTGGATCACACCATCTCTGGTGAAGTTATCGATGTGGATCCTTCAAAGATCCAAGCCATCGTTGATTGGATGACACCCAAGAATGTTCTTGAGATTCATAGTTTTATGGGTTTGGTGGGCTACTATCAGCAGTTTTTTCAAGGATTTTTGAGGATTGTGCATCCCATCACTTCTCTTTAGAGGAAAGGGAAGAAGTTTGTTTGGTCAGAGCAGTGCTAGTTAACATTTCAAAACCTTAAGGAAAAGTTGACCAATGCACTGATCCTAGTAGTTCTTGATCCTACTGGGGATTTTGTGGTGTGTACAGATGCTTCCTTAGAAGGCTTAGGAGCCATTTTGATGCAAGAAGGTCGTTTGATTGCATACGAGTCCCACAAGCTCAAGGATCATGAGTCTAATTACCCCACACATTATTTGGAGTTACCTAGGGTTGTTCATGCCCTTGTGAGATGCAAACACTTTTTATTGGGGCATCGGTTCGAGCTACATAGTGATCATCGTAGCTTGCAGTATATCTTAAATACGCAATCGAACCTGAATGCTAGGTAGAGGAGATGGATCAAATTTCTTTGCAAATATGATTTTGAAGTTAAGTACATCTAGGGCAAGGAAAATGTAGTGGAAGATGCTTTGAGTCAGTGAGGACATGAGATATCTGTAGTGACTCTTGAAGTGGATTTAAGAAGTCAGATCCTCACAAAACTTCCCACAGATAGCCGGTATCAAGAAGTGAAATCCAAAATTGAGTTAGATAGAGCTTTGGAGGGAAAATTTGTAGGTTACTCACTTGATTCAGATGGACTTTTGTGGTATTTGGGTCATATGTATGTACCTCCTATAGAGGGTCTTCGTACACTAATCATGACTGAGGCACATTGAGCTCCCTATTCTACTCATCTGGGAGTTAAGAAGATGTATGCAGACCTTCGTTTGGTCTAGCATGAAGAGGGAAAATGTACACTATGGAGAGATGCTTGGAAAGTCAGAGTTAAGGCAAAACACTAGCATTCCGCAGGTCTTTTACAACCTCATCTCATTCCTGAATGGAAGTGGGATATAATCCCCATGGATTTTATTGTGGGTTTACCTATGAATTCTCATCAGTACGATGCTATCATAGTTGCTATTGATAGGTTGACCAAGGTGGCACACTTCTCCCCCATCCGATGATCTTACACTACTTCTTAAGTAGTGAGAATATTCATTGAAGACATTGTTTGACTACACATAATTCTACAAAGGATTATTTCTGATAGAGATCTTGTGTTCCCCTCTACATTGTGGACATGTATCCTTCTAGCATGCCCTAGGGACCTAGCTGAACTTTAGTTCTGCATACCATCTGAAAATAGATGGTCAGACTGAGAGGTTCAACCAGGTTCTTGAGGACATGCTTTGTATGTACGTGATGGATTAGCAGTCATGTTGGGATAACTATTTACATCTGGTGGAGTTTACCTACAGTAATGGATATCATAGCTCGATTGGCATGGTTCATTTTTAGGCATTATGTGACTGTGCTTGTCTAACCTAGTTGAGTTGGGACCGTCTTGAGGATAGAGTTCTCCTTGGACCTGAAATGCTTCAGGATATGGAGCAGC
This sequence comes from Sequoia sempervirens, assembly GCA_007258455.2. Classification (NCBI taxonomy): domain Eukaryota; kingdom Viridiplantae; phylum Streptophyta; class Pinopsida; order Cupressales; family Cupressaceae; genus Sequoia; species Sequoia sempervirens. The sequence goes on along the minus strand of VDFB02000017.1, from coordinate 126,001,058 downwards.
AGGTTGCTCGCATTAGAGAGCATTTAGTAGCAACACAGGATAGGAAAAAGAAGTACACTGATGTGCATAGGGTTGATCATTAGTTTTCTATTAGTGATCAAGTATTCATGCAAGTGCATCCGTGAAAGAGTCCAATCCATTATGAGAAAGTCTCTAAGCTCGCTCCTCATTTTATGGGACTGTTTGAAGTATTGGAGAGAATTGGCCCCGTTGCTTATCACCTAGCATTGTTGCCGAGTCTATCATGCATACACAATGTGTATCATGTTTCTTTACTTAGACCTTATTATCCAGATGTTTCTCACATACTTGATTGGAATGCATTAGAGATCAAGGAGAGACAACTGGCACTCGAGCCCATGGTCATTCTACAGCATAGGAATCTCGCTCTTAGGGGCAAAGAAATTAAACAAATGTGGGTCCAATGGGACCCTAATGATGAGACTTCAATGACATGGGAGGATGCATCCCGCATTAGGGAGGAATTTCCTTATTTGTTCACTAGCTTCCAGGAGTAAGCCAAGATCTAGGGGGGAGGATGTAATACCCCCTCATGTAGCTGTTACTTTTTTAAAACTCTTTTATGTTGTATTGTGGACTTGAGACTTGGATGGTGATTGTTGCACTAGTTTGACTTGTATGGATTTGCAGTTTAGTTTTTTTGGATGCTCATGATACTATTTTATGATGATTGATTCAAATAATGATATGTGGTGTTCGTCTTTATCTGGTTATGTTATTATTCTCATGTGGTACTATGTTGTGATGTTATAGCTTAATTCTTAGTTCTAGACATTTATGATGATGTTTTTTTTGGTCGAGTCTTGGTGAAAGGATGGTGTAGCATCGCTCGTTCGTGAGCACCCTACAATGCCACAACTACCTTTCATGGTGTGCTTGTGACTAGATATTTATATGTTACTTGGCGTTGGTTTGATGTAGGATGCAGGTACTTGGCACCAACTCCACCTGCGTCATTAGGTCTGAGCATGCCCTACAACCCCAATGGGTATGAGGTTGAAAATGGAGTTGACAAGAAAGTCCCCCATCCTAGTATGTTACCCTGTTTGACGGTGTCGTCCATTTGCAAACCCATCCCCGTTTGGTATCGTCTCATTTGGTGACATTTATTTTTCCTATTTTAGTACTTGGCTCTCCTGTATATATATGAGGGAGCTCTTTTCTAAATATTACATTTTAGCTTATGAAGTGAAGTGCTACTAAATTCAAGAGCACTTTAAAACCTTTTTTTTGAGGTGTAAATCAAGATTTAATCAATAAAAGAAGCAAGTTGGCATCAAATATTTTCCTTGGATCAATTTTGTTATGTATTTAGATTTTTTTTATGTATTTCTCATTACATTATCTTATACATGATTCAATTATAGTGTGAAATCACATGTTCTAGGAGCTGATTCAAATCTTATTTTGTAGACTTTGAGCTGCAATATTATATTTGGCATTTTTGTTTATGTGATCCTTCTGAGATAATTCGAATACTTTGTGATACAAAATGTTTTCTACTTTTAGTTGATATTTTGGTGGCATATATTGGAGTCTTTGGGCTGCAACATTACCATTGTTTTTCTTCATAATATCGTACAAAGCAATATAATACTTTGTGCTTTTGTGGTTTTTCTCATTATCAATACTTGGTGGTATTATTCTAGTTATTCTTTAGTCTAACTAAATTAAATATCAGGTACTATTACTCGAACTAGTTCTTTGTCATGAATTACTTGTTGTAATTGTCATGGGATATCATTGTATTTCTATAAGAGGAAAACATCTATATTCTTAAACAAGAGAATAGGATGAATGAAAACCATGGAAAATTATAGTGTGCATAAGCTTAGTTAAATACTAGTTTTTTTAGTTAGTAATAGGAAAGGAGCTTCCCATTTCTAAGACGATATATTTAATATCATTATATACTATGGCTAATATCACCATTTTCTATTAGTTATTTAATTGCAAAATATTTTCCCAAAAATTACATTCATTATATCTTCATTACAGTCAATGCTCTATATTCTTTTCTATCAGGTACCTGTTGTGCATGTTTTTCACACACACCCCACCGTAGGCAGGGACCCCTTTTTTTCTCTCCCGACATGCTACTTTGCTCCTGTCTTGTTTTGCGTGCCCCATTTCCAAGCCCAAATTGGTCATGTGCCATCAAATGATCAAATTCCCCTACCCAAATTCACCTACTTGGGGTATTAAAATCTACAGAGAAATAAAGTCCCCCATCCCCTTTCTACCTTTTGTCTTGCTTTCACTGTTTCAGAAACATCCGTGGACCCTTATCGGTCCAGTTTCCACATTTTTGGCTTTGGGGACAACTTTTTGGTAGATTTGGGATGTGTTTGGGGTGTTTCAATGAACTTCCAAGTTTTTGTCAACGTTTCGTTAAGTTTCGATGGTTTCAGAACTTTCCCTCTCGAATTCCCTTCCTCCTTGGCTATTTGGAAAAATCCGTGGACCCCCATCGCTCCCGTTTCCTCAATTTTGACTTTGGGATCACCATTTTTTAGATCTGGGATGTGTTTGATGTGCTTAAATGAATTGCCAATGTTTCATCAAAATTCGGTTAAGTTTTGGTGGGTTCGGAGCTTCGTCCCCCTTTTGCTGTTTGGAACATCCGTCGGCCTAGGGCGACCCGGCCTCCGGAGCCCAGCCCCTCTGTGGCCGTTTCCGGGCTTCCGCCTCTCCGTGGCCGTTTCTGGACTTCTGCCTCTCCGTGGCCGTTTTGGAACTTTTGGCGGCTGCCTCCTTCCCGGCCTTCGGAGCCCCGCCCCTCTGTGGCCGTTCCTGGGGTTCCGCCTCTCCGTCGCTATTTTGGAACTTCTGATGGCTGCCTCCTTCCCGGCCTCCGGAGCCCGGCCCCTTCGTGGCCGTTTCCGGGATTCTGCCTCTTCGTCGCCGTTTTGGAACTTTTGACGACTGCCTCCTTCCCGACCTCCAGAGCCCAGCCCCTTCGTGGGCGTTTCCGGGGTTCCGCCTCTCTGTCGCCATTTTGGAACTTCTGACAGCTGCCTCCTTCCCAGCCTCTAGAGCTTGGCCCCTCTGTGGCCGTTTCTGGGGTTCCACCTCTCCGTCGCCGTTTTGGAACTTATGGTGGCTGCCTCCTTCGTGGCCTCCAGAGCCCGACCCCTCCATGGCCGTTTCCAAGGTTCCACCTCTCCGTCACCGTTTTGGAACTTCCGGCGGCTGCTTCCTTCCCGGCCTCCACAGCCCGGCCACTTCGTGGCCGTTTCCGGGGTTCCACCTCTCCGTTGCCGTTTTGGAACTTCTGATGGCTGCCTCCTTCCCGGCCTTTGGAGCCCGGCCCCTCTGTGGCTGTTTCCAGGGTTTCGTCTCTCCGTCGTCATTTTGGAACTTCCGACGGCTGCCTCCGGAGCCCGACCCCTCCGTGGCCGTTTCAGGGGTTCCGCCTCTCCGTCGCCGTTTTGGAACTTTCGATGGCCGCCTCCTTCCCGGCCTCCAGAGCCCAGCCCTCCATGGCCATTTCTGGGAGTCTGTCCCTCCTCGGCTATTTTGAACATCCGGGAGCCTGCCTCCTTCCCGGCTATTTTGAACATTCGGGAGTCTATCCCTCCTCGGTTGTTTTGAACATCTGGGAGCCTGCCTCCTTCCCAGCTATTTTGAACATCTAGGAGCCCGCCTCCTTCCTGACTGTTTTGAACATCTGGAAGCTTGCCTTCTTCCCAGCTGTTTTGAACATCTAGGAGCCCGCCTTCTTCTCGGCTGTTTTGGCTTTCGTCTGCTGTCTGCCTTCTGGCTTTCTTTGGCCGTCTTTCCGCCCTCTAGTACTTGCACCCTTCAAGTATGCATTAATGTTTATGGTCCAAATGAGTTCCAAATATGAATATCAAGATCTTTTGATGATGCATGGATAAATCTAACAGGGAATTTGTAAGTTTGACTGACATTTTCCTTAACTCATGTATAAATGCACTTACGACACTTCGTGTTTGCAGGAGTCAAGAAACCTTCCGTAGGTCTATCGAAGAGGCCCATTGAAGGAGTTGTCCTACCTTTTTCCAGATGGTGATGATTTCTAAGGAGTTTTCTGCCCGAATTAGGGGCCGCCAATCCTTTGATGTCGATTGTCGACGGACTCGTTTGATCAAAGGAAGAACACTGCAAGCACATCAAGCAAAAGACAACTTTCAGACAGTTTTAGCTACAGTGAAAAGGGAAATTAGCTAAATGACAAAATTGCTACAGTAACTGGCACTAGATGACAAAACAGGGAAAGGACAAAGAATGTATTTTAAAATTGCTAGATATTGTGGGGTAGGTGAAGCCCTAATGTAATTGAATCTGGGCCACTCATTGTAATTGAATCCTAGCCATTCATTTGGGCTTTGGAAAACTATAAATAGGGGCTTTCCCCTCATTTATAAGGGTTGGAGAATTGATGTAAAGACATTCTGCAGCAATACAAAGCAACATTGCATGATTTATGGGTGTTCTTTTTGAGTTTGCTCTTTATGTATGCATAGTTCATCTTCCATGTTAGTTTTAGTGTTAGTTTCTTGAATGGGAGTGGTGATGGTGTTTGTTGTTTTAGTATTTGATGGATTGCTAGCTCATGCTTTTTGTGGTTCATTGATGATGAGTCACTTTGCAAAGCTAGTCTGAGCTCATTACTTCATTGCTGCAACTTAGTTCAATTACATGTGCATGATGTGCATATGCAATTTGAAAATCTACAGTCCTTAGAAGATTGCACTGGTTTTGTGCAACTGTAGGTTTCTCTTGGCCAAGCAAAACCCAGTTTAGGAAATCTGTCTACTTTAGTAGCCACCATTGTTACTGTTCATTCATAGCTTAGGATTAGAATAACTTTCTTAACCCTTCTCCTTTTGCTATTTCTTTTAATCCTTGGTTAGAGTAGGACCCAAAGCATCACCATGAAGCTAAATTAGATGAACTTGATGATTTTCAACTTGCTGTTTTGAGTGGACAGCCACTGTTCATTCACTTTCAGCACTTTGAAACTGCATTTGCAAACCCAACTTCCATGCTTTGTAACTCATCCATAGGTCTGCCTTGTGATTCCAGCAAATCACATCAAACAACTAAGATATTCCAAGCACTGTCAAGACCTGACACTCGAGAGACCTTGGGATAGTGTTCTGCAACTCGATTGTGGAAGATTGTCTTTCAAGAGAGGTAGTGCACCTACGCACTGCCTATGTTGAGAAGTGCATAAAAAACACATCAACAGAACTGGAACTAGGAGGGCTTGACATGTTGAGGCTACGAAGCTGAAAGTTGGAAGTTGAGAAAGGAACTTTCAGGAGGAAATCTGAGATAGGGAGATCTCTTTAATTCAAAAATCAAAAATTTTTGAAGGCAAACAAGAGCTGAGTCAAAATTGAGTAGCATTTGCAAATCAACATCACTCAGCTGCATGCAAATTTGAATAAGAGACTGAAGAAGCCATTGGAGCAATTTGTGTTGGTGGATAGATGTCAGATTCATTGCACTTGCAGGCATAGTGAATTGGGGTGTCTAACATTCTTGGACAAAATTAAGAAGGTCTTGCAAGGAGAAATTCCCTTTTGGGAAATATTCCAGCCCTTGGCCCCCACAGACCCGGAGGAAGAATTGACAACCATGGCAGCCAAGGCATTCAAAGAGTTGATCGAGGAAAATTTGAGCAGCAAGGATGGACCAAGATTGGAGGAAATATTAATGTCTTGTTGGTGCAGATTTCACAATGCACCCCACTCCGAATTCACTTGATCATCATGCACAAAAAATCATCACTCAAGCTAGGGGTTGTTCGAACAAGTTGGAGTAGCCAACTCTCAATGAGGAGAAGTTATCCAATGAGGCAGAACAGTTGTCAACATCCAGAGGACAACAAAATAAAAATGAACCAAGAAATTTGACACAAGTTGGTGTTGGGACAACAGACATGGAAAATGAAAACCAAGAGGGAGGAGTTGAAAGTCTTGGGACAGCAACGTGCATTGATGAAAATTTGATTATAACCAGTTTAGTAGACTTTCCCTCCATTGAAGAAGATCGGTCCTCCACTCAAGAAGAGGGATTGGCGGTCGGAGATGAATCAAAATAGTTTGAAGTAGTGTATGCTGGGGCAGCAAATGAAAATGATGAAAATCAAGAAGAAGAGGAGGTTGAAAGCCTTGGGGCAGCAGAAGGAGATGGTAAAAGCATAAGCAAAATTAGGTCGAAAGACCTCTCCATCTATAATGACAGTGATCAAGAAGCTAAAAATGAAGATTTGAAGGAGTGGGAGCAACCACTCACTACGGATGTCTACCATCATAATTCTTTTTCAAGTGATGATGAGGACTCAATAGCGGAAAGATATGACCAGCTCGTCTCCAGGTTGGCAAGGGATTGGACTGAGCTGAAATACCAGGTGGATTTGGAGATATTGCTACTCCCAAATTGGTGCCAACTCCATGATTCATCGCACTCAGAGCTCACATGTAAGCTATGCCAAGAGGCCATCAAGCAAGTCAAAGAACAAGCAAGGCAACCAAGTACTCGACCTCCTCTACTTGCTGCCCATTTTGAAAAAGAAGACCAAAAGTCTAAATCAAGTGATGGCTCAGTTGAAGGTGGACCTCAAAAGGATGTTAGGGCAGCAATAAAAGGACAGCAATACAGTCTCAGACTTCTGAGCAATGAAGTAGATCAAGCGGGAATGCTATCCACCAGTCACCAAGAAGTTCTTCCTCTTGAAGAGCAGTTGCGTACCATGGATGATGGGCATTTTAGCGAGTCTTTGGAGGGAAATTGTGTAGTAGACTTTGGTCCCCTTGATGAGGTGCCATCGATTGATGACTTCTTTCCATTGGGAGTTGCACTACGCAGGTATGCTCATACTGAGGAAGAGCACATCTTAGAAGACGGTAGCGATGAATACATACTCCTTGAGCCCTTGAACAATGATGCACTAGAGTTTCCAGATTGGGAAAGGAGCTCCTTCTCCATTTACAGCGATAGTGACAAAGAGGAAACAAGTGGGCGCCATGAGGAGATACATGAACAACAAAAGGAAGAAGATAAAGGTGGAGGTGTTTCGATGGCTGCCAACAAATACGACGAGCTTGGTCAACTGTGGGCTGCAACTGAGGGTCCTTCCGCCTCAATCCTTGTAGATTTTCCTTCACAACCAAAGAGCTACAATGGGATAGATTTGCATATGTCATCATCCCATGACACTAAACATCACGAAAATAAAGCTAACACCTAGGAAAGGAGATGGGACAACATGCTACCCCTTGAAGACAGTAATCAAGAAGAGGTTTTGGCAATGGAAACCCACGCAGATGAGGTGTACTTCCTCGAAGAACAACCAATTGGGACTATGGATCTTGCTCACAGCTTGGAAGAGTTGTTTGCTACCCCATCCTCCCAGCCTTATGCACGCTTAATGTCCAAAGTGCTGCACCCTCCACCACACCCCCCCGAGGCTGCTAATGCAACAATTAAGGATGTTATGCTTGCTCTCGACTGTCCAACGCTGCCACCTCCGTATGACGACATCCAGGTTTTATCCTTCTTTGCCCCTATCATTTCTCATAACTGCACTTATTATTTTGATTATGGGAATAAGGGAAAACGAACATGTTTATGGATTAACCATGGGTTCAATGAGCCTCCTCAATTGTTGATTTTTCATGATGACATGATTGAACTTGAGTGCTGCAATGGTGAATTTCTTTTTCCAGAACATAAAGATAGATTTGCATGGTTGAGAACGATAACGATTGCCAATTTTCTTGTGCATGCTTTGCAAAATCCAATGAACGTTAATGTCAGCTTTCCCTACCTGAACATAGTGCTTTGTAAATATCTTTGTACATAGCTCATTTTTGAGTAGTATAGGTTTCTTGTAAATACTTCGCTTTCTTGCTTTCCTTAGGTTAGTTGGTTTGTGTAGGTTTTTTTATTTTTGTTTGCTTTTACTTTGTTGTTGCTTTGCTCGGGGTTCCTTTGCTTTTAGCTAGGCACATCTGTGCACATAACAACCATACTTATTGCATGGGGTTGTTCTACATATTTCTTTGTCAAACTCTAATCAAGTCTTCAGAGTGGATGGTGAAGGTCTTCTGTTAGTGTCAAGTGATCTGGGTGTTTAATTCAAAGAGGATAAGTTGTTGGTTTAGTCTGACTTTGATGTATTCTGAAATCTTATAGCTCTTACACATCTTAAGAATTCGACGGTCACTATAGGGCCTTTTGTGAAGTCTAGTTAAGTGAAAAATCTAAAATTCTACTCCAGCACCACTGTGATTCTCAGCCCTGAGCACGAGCTTCAATGCTTGCGGGTTGAAATAAAAGAGCTGAAAAGAGGAAAGACAGAAATAAAGAAAACATTGAAAATTAAAAGAAAGAGAAAATTCAACTTTTCAGGGGTATTCGAACAACTCTACCGGGGCTATGGACGCCCGGACGGCAGTAGAGCAATGTTTCAGAGAATCACGGTGATAACCTCGTCGGGACTATGGATGCTTGACTGGCGGCGAGGCAATGTCCCAGATGCTTTTGGAGTTAGAATAAACTACGTAGCTTAACTGAATGAAGCTTGGGTTCCTGTAGCAACCGAAGGATGCGAATTAATGCAATTGCACACACTTGGATTTTCAGCATACTGAAGGTTGGGTTGGCTAATGGTTTTGATCCTTTGGTTGGGCATCTGGTTTGTTTGCCCTAGCGTGAAGGTCGAAACCAGAGATTCTAGATTCGTGATTCCAGTTTGTCATCAAAATGCTCTCAAGCATTTCCCTAGCGAGTCGCCATTTGTTGTGTATGTTTTGCACACACGCCTCACCATAGGCAGGGACCCCTTTTTTTTCGCTCCCGACAGGCTACTTTGCTCTTGTCTTGTTTTGTGTGCCCCATTTCCAAGCCCAAATTGGTCATGTGCCATCAAATGATCAAATTCCCCTACCCAAATTCACCTACTTGGGGTATTAAAATCTACAGAGAAATAAAGTCCCCCATCCCCTTTCTACCTTTTGTCTTGCTTTCACTGTTTCAGAAACATCTGTGGACCCCTGTCGGTCCAGTTTTCACATTTTTGGCTTTGGGGACAACTTTTTGGTAGATTTGGGATGTGTTTGGGGTGTTTCAATGAACTGCCAAGTTTTCGTCAATGTTTCGTTAAGTTTCGATGGTTTCGGAACTTTCCCTCTAGAATTCCCTTCCTCCTTGGCTATTTGGAAACATCCGTGGACCCCCGTCGCTCCCGTTTCCTCAATTTTGACTTTGGGATCACCCTTTTTTAGATCTGGGATGTGTTTGATGTGCTTAAATGAACTGCCAACGTTTCATCAAAATTTGGTTAAGTTT